>JAPMOR010015670.1:78922-93990 GCA_026543865.1 Argiope aurantia
GAAGTAGGTGCATAATGTTTTGCTTTATTAGAAAATTTTTATATATTATGTGCATGCTGTACAAGTTACATGTTTATTCTCAATAAAATGTATTTTAATAACACATTTAACAAGTTTTTTCTTGTTTTCAAATTACCATGAAAAAATATTTATTATTTTTCTAAAATGGTGCACTTTGAAATCTTTCCTGAATATTAAATTTTGAATTTTTTTTTAATGTAAGAAAAGATTAAATTGTTTGATTTTAAAATGTATTACTAAAAAAATTTTCTATTATAGATTCATATAAGGAAAAACATATGGTAGATAGGACTGAAGAAAATCTTCAAATACTTCTGAAGTTAAAGAGCTTGAAACCTAAACCTTCCACTGCTCAGAAGGTAATAGTTAAATGGAGAATGGTATATGTATATAACTGAAAGTGGAATATAGTTTACATATTGATAATCCATTGATATATATGATTTCTCCCATCACATCATTTTAAAGCAACAAATCCATATTAACTTGTCTTTCTTTCTCTCTCCCTATTTTTATCTTTATTTTCTTATTTTTTATTATTATTATTATTATTAAAGTTTTGTAGTGATATATTTGTTTGTTAAAGTAAAAGCAAACGTGAAATGGTTATTATTTTTAGTAATATAAATAAGTTCTGTCTCAGTGAGTTTCAAATATGAATAAATATTTAATGCTTAGTTTGTTGTTTGTAATTATTTTATACAAATATATATTTATACTGCAGATTTATGAAAATAATCTTGTTGTGAAAAGGTTGAAGGATATTAGAGAATATGTGGTCTTATTAATAGAATATGTTATTAATTCATCACTTCTTAGTTTTTAAATTTAATTATAAGTGCATTAGAAAAAATTATTTATAATTATCTATGTTGATTTACTACCTTTAATTAATATTATTAAAGTTAAATAGTTTCTTTTTCCCTAAATATTTTATTATAAAATTTTCAAGTTGATTATAATGTTTTTCGGATATCAGTATTACTTATCCCAAATAATATAATCACAAATATAATAGTTCTCTGCTGTTTGTAATGCTGGATGGAGTAAAAAATATCCCTGCCTTTTAATCTGCATCATATCAGATAGATCCCAACTTCTATAGAGCAACTCAAATAGTTTTTTA
Source organism: Argiope aurantia (assembly GCA_026543865.1). Lineage (NCBI taxonomy): Eukaryota > Metazoa > Arthropoda > Arachnida > Araneae > Araneidae > Argiope > Argiope aurantia. The sequence continues at coordinate 80,070 of JAPMOR010015670.1, forward strand.
ATGTTTTTAAATTGACCGATTTATCAATATTTTTTACTATTTTATTTTCAAATTGATTTTAATGATTACTTTTTATTTGAGTATTTGTAAACATTATGGATAGAGCGGATTTCACTGCAAGAAACAAAATTTTTGATGTTACTATATATATATATTATCTAAAGGGTACTACAAATAATATATATATTTTTTATTTCTTAATCACTTTGCCAATGTGCATGGCCTTCTCTGTTACAATTTTCTGTTAGTTAATTTGTGATAATCATATCCTAGATATTGGTAACATGGTAATATCTGTCTAAATGACACATCTAATTTATTTATGTTTTGTAAAATAACATGATGTGAATGTGTTTTGCATTTGTTTTAGCTAATATGATATATTTATTTTGCTATTGTCTTAAAAAGTAATGTAATAACAGCTTTATTATATTTAACATATTAGAATTCAATGATAAAATAAAAAAAATTTGCAATCTTTATCAAATAATAAATAATACTTAATAAACTTATGTAAAATATATTCATTTAAAAATATAATCTCTTGTTTTTCTCTATCCAAAATTAAAAAGGCCTTATAATTGATTTTCCAAAAATTTTAATATTTTACATTTTTGAATCTTAGATTGATTTGATGAGGCCTCATTAACATTCATGACATTTCCGAATTGTTCTTTAAATATTGTTAATCTTTCAAGCTATACACACACATGCACAAACACATACACAGATCTACTTTTGAAAAATGTCATAATATTTTTTTAAGGATTTTAATGATGTTATGGGATATGAAAATGTGTTTATTATTTTTGTCTCAAATCAGATTTGCTTCCCTTTGCTATTTTATTATCGCTCTTTTTTTGTTTCTCCTACTTGTTCTACTTTGTTTCTTATTTCCCTTTACTTCTGTCAAAAATTTTTTAGAAAGAAATGAACATTTTTTGAAAATATATCTGATATCTCTCTTTTTTAAGCAGCTAAATTTTAAAAAATAAATGCACTTTTATTTTAATTTAAAAATTAAAAGAATATTTTTACTTATTAATTATATTAATCTTTATTTTTTTCTATGTCTTCCAAAAATGATTTTTATTTTAATTTCACTGAGATAAAACTTTTATATGCACAAATATACTTATTTACTCATAAATTTGTGAACTAAAGATTCCTTGGTGGATTTTCCCATTTTGAAAGCATAAAAGCTGTGATCCCATTGTCAACTTCTTTCTGCTTTGGATTTTTCTCTGCATTACATACAAGATTTTGACAATGACTATAATTTAAACTTAACTGTAATAGCTTCTGAAGACCTAAATTACTAATTTTTCTAAATGATCTCTACACCTTAAACCAATTTATATGTTACCTATATTTATGTTCAAGTTAAACAAGTTATTTTTTTCCTGTTATTCATAGAATTTAAAGAAATTGCTTGATTTTTTTTCCCCATATGGAAGACACTTGTGGCAAAACAAACTAGTTTACTTTTGGATTGAGCATATTTATTTACTTGGCCACCTTCACTTTTTGCTTCTATACCCCTATTTATCTATGGTGAATTCATCAAATAAAATAAATATATTTATATATTCTTTTTTTGTGATCTATATCCTTTTTTTTTTTTTTTGCTTTTTTTAATAGAGTCATCCTTATTTATTAGGTATTCTTTTTTTTTTAACAAGTATATTACAACTTCCTACTGTTAAATAATAAAATCAAAGAAGCCTTTAGACAGAAAACTAATTACTTTGGCTTAATCTCTTATATCATTTCCCCCTTAAAAAGTTTTTATAAATTAGCATATTTACATTTCGGGTATATACACAAAACTACTAATTATTTTCTCTCTTTGCTCCTTTATATTATTTATAAGAATGCCTAGTATTGAGCATTTCAAATTTAATTGAACAATCTTGAATAAATTTTCCCAGAAAGATCCCATGCATATTCTTTGAATATATAAGATTATGTTCACAAATTTGAAACTCTGAAGTAATATTCTAAAATTTTATAGGCTTTAATCTTCCTTTTCTCTCTTTTTTTAATGGTTCTGTCCATTACTTCTTTTTATATGGCAATAAATTACAATTAAATATACATTAATAACTAAAAGCTTTAAAATTATGATTTTAATGATTTATATTCAAATAGAATTCTGGTTGATTTGGGTAATTAATGAGAACAGTCTAACTGGAGTGTAGAGCTAAAATTGTAGAGTGAATGAAAATAAAATTTAGTGTAGATATGTTTAATATTTAAAAAGAATGGTTATTGAAATCAATTACGTGATAAATGATTAGTTTGCTGAGTAATATTTAACTTATTTAGAATTAACTTACTTTTGTCATTTCATATATAGCAATTCTATTGCAATAATCTCACATGATGTCTTAACATTAACTTACATTTTAAAAAGAATTAATAAATACCTGCATTTTTTTGTAATATCAATTAAATACTGAAATTATATAAATGAAATCATATCTTTGAAGATTTAAAAACATAGATTTATAACATGTAAGTAATTTAAAGATTTTATGACAGCTTCTGTTGTTTATAGGTATGATTTTCACAATACTATGATGTTATAGTAAAAATATATTTTCCAAAAAAAAATGATAATTTAAAGAATACTAATAATAAACTGTTAAAATTAACATTTTTAAAACACGTACATATTTTGTATGCATACTGAGGAGAATAAATTTCTTTTTCATAAGGTATGTTTTGAGGAATCTTAATTTATATATCTTCATTTTTGTATTTAAAAAAATTGTATTGGGTTAGTTAAATTAAAATTTTCCTGTGTGCCTTGATACTTCTTTCTAAAAATAATTAGCAACATTTTATTTTTTAAATAATATACTATACTTAAATCTCTGATGACAATACAAATACTTGATTTATTTTTTTCTCTAATTTATTTTTATAAATTGTGAAAATGTACAGATCTCTATTTTAACTGTTTATGAAACAAAAATTAGCTTATACTTTTATGAGGGGGAATTTAAAAATAAATAAATTAGATTCTGAAATGAATGCACTGAATGACATAACACCAGATGTTCACAGTAGATTCACATCTGCTGACAGAAGTTTTTCTTTTGTTGACATGAAAAATATTTAAAATCTAGTTCAATTAACATAAAAACAAATTACTCATGACAAAAATTTTGAATAAGGTCATTCATGCATTTGCTACTAAAACATGGGTAATGATTCAGAAGTAAAGAGATACTTACTAAATTTGAAAGAAGAGTGTTAAGAAACATGTTTGGTAAAATTAAATATAATTATTGGAGAAAAATAACCAAGTCAAGCATTTTTTTTAAAAAAAGACTTGATATTTATTACAACACAGAGGATTAAATAACAGGACTCTTAATAAGATTGATTGCCAATGAAGCCACTAAAAAGATCTTTTTTGCTAAACGATCTGGTATCCAAACAAAAGAAAGAACACAATTTAGATGGATAAAATTTTTTTTGGGGAAAAAAAATTGAAAATTATTAAGATGATTACAGGATGACATGGAATAGAATTCTGAGGAAGGTCAGGGCTATTTCACCAGCGGAAAAGAAGCAGAATGTTAAAATTATAGAAATTTAAATATTTTATTATTATAAATTAATAGTAAAAGTGGAAATGAAGCTCTTTTGTTTGTATTATATATTTCTCACCTTTTTCATTCATATGTTTTAGGCACTTTTCTTATTTGTTTATTTGTGATTTTCATTTTGTGTGATATTTTTACTTGAATTTTCCTCTTTACATGTTATTTTGAATATACATATATAAAATTTGTTTACTTCTTCAGTTTCTAAAACTAAAAGCCAAAAACTTATTTTTAGTGTGTTTTATAGAATCAAATAAGCTGGTTAGAGTTCTTAAAAAATTCAATTGATGGCAGATATAAACTAAGTTATTAAATTCTTATACTTTTAAAGAAAAAGATTTAATGTTGTTTAGTATAGTTGTATTAAACTGATTATTATAATTCAAGTTAATATTATTAAGAAGAAAAAGGCACTTTAATTTTTAAAAGAATAATTCTTTTTTGAAGCTTTTACTTATGGTGCTTTATATTCTATGTATTGAAAGTTCTTCTTGTATTCATGTATGTACCCATTCTTTGTGGTATAGCATAGCTACTCTTGTCCTTGGATCAGCAAGATTTCTTTTGTTGATCAAAATCTCTTTGAAGTACATAGGTATCAGTTGAGGTAGAAGTTTGACTACTTCTCCAGTGCATTGGGATAAACTGTTTTCTTGAAAATTATCATATATTGGAATATTATGGGAGAATTACTCCCATTTGTATGTTACTTGACAATGAAAGCTTTTGATGTTAAATAAGTAATTTCCTACAAATATTTTATTTCACATTTATAGAAAGCATTTTTGCTGAAAAATTGCTGATGTTGACAAAAAGAAGGGAGAACATTATTTCCTATTGCACTGTGTAGCATTTAAAAATTTTTCTATTAATTTTCTTTAAATTTCTTCTTTTGGTAATTAATAATAAGAATATAATAAGTTGTTAAAACTAATATCATCATTAATTTCTTTTATAAATGTAAAATTTTGTTTAAATATATTCCCTCGTCTTTATATTTAATAAATTTAAAGCTTTATGTAATGTCATGAAATTACTGGCATATTTAGGATGCATAAGATGTAGTCGTGATGATTTAGCATTTGTATTTTTTTTAACTTTCTGTTATTTTAAAGAGGTAATTATTTAATAAATTGTTTTACAGATTTTAGACTTCCATCAGAAGCAACAAACAAAAAGGCTTATTGAACCTGAAGTAGAAATTCAAGAACCTGAATCCATACTTTTCCCTGAGGAAAATGAAAAACGTAAAAAGAAGAAAAAGAAAGAAATGTAGAATGTAAATTTTTTATTTTCAAACATTTGTAAATAAAACACTTATTTTACATTTATTATATCTCCAAAAATATGTTCATTTAAAACAATCAAAGAAACAACAAAAGGAAGAATTGTTTTTACATAAATACAAAATTATAGAACTTCTTGTTTTGTATTTTGTGATTTTGTTTAGAGGAAAAAACACAATTTCTTTAATTGCAATTATAAGATTTCAGTAGTTTAATGTAATCAAAGTAACTCAATTTTTTTTTTCATGGAAGCAACTGTACATATGAGATAGCAGTTTTTTTAATTTATTAAATAGTAAACACATAATAAAATTTCACTCGCATTTGCTTCCAACAATAGTTATTAAATGAAATTTTTGATATTTCGGATATTTCAGAAGTGTGATTTAGAAATAGTTTAGCTCCATTATTTATTTGTAATATTAGAGTAACAGCACTGTTGAACAAAGTTAACTACCCTCAGAAAACCGCAAACTAGAGTTTCGAAGAAGGGACTTCATAGAGCATGTGACACAAAGTGCCTTATTTTAAGACAAGTTAAAATGTAGTCATTGCTGACTAGGTTTTTAAAAAAGTTCTAATGTCAAAAATCATATTTTTATTCTAAGAATCAAATTGGGCCCCACATTTACAGAAGCAACAGTTAACAAAGTTTCATCATGCAAAAAAAAAAAAATGAGAATACTATGATACCATGTTATAGTTACAATTCTCTGTGATATCCTTTCCATTATAGAATATCATCTTATTTACTTCCATACTCAAGCTGATGAGGAGCGACCCATATATTAGGAATGGGGATGTGATATTGCTTAATAACAGTAATAGCCACTCTCCATTCCAAACAAATGCAACCTTTCATAGGGTTTACAATTTCTGGAAGGTTTTCATTTTGGGAAAGTGTAAGACTTACTAGACCAAACCCTAACTTATTATTGCTAATATGAATTATTATAATGTTGCTAATATGAATTATTGAAATGCTGCCAATATGAATTAAAATTATTACTAATAATAAATAAGCCTCAGAAGTAAATTTTCAGGCTTAGCTATTAAAAAAATGCTTTTAATTGATTTTTAAAAATGCATATAATGAAGTTTTTTTCACTTATTTCAGTTTTTTTAGTGTAAATCCAATTAATTTGTTGATAGTTGCCAGAGAATAAGCAACTACCAGCAGTCTTTTGGTCAACTGAATCTTTTAAGGGAATAATTATATTCATTATTTAATTCACCCCACAATTCAAAGATTCGTTTCAATTTGTCAATTTCTTGTTATAATTATGCAGCATTCTTCAATGCAGGTCTAGGTTTAGAAAATCATGATTGGATATCATTCATAAATGAAAATGTTATACTTATGGTGAAAACGATTTTTTGCTCTGTGTTTATTACCAAGGTCCCCTGAATCTCCTACTCTAATAAAAGAAGAAATTTTACTCTTCTTACTGGAAAAGAGATGATTAATTTCAGTTTGGCTGTGATATAAGTTCCAATTTTATTTTCAAATATATGTATCATTTGTCCCTTTCTTGATAAAAGGCCCAGGATTAAGAAAAGAATGAATTTAATTTCTGAAAGTTAAATAGGTGACATCTCGAAAGTTTATTATGTGTTAGGGCCAAAGTTTCCAGAATGTTAATCCAGTATATCCTATTGATATTACCCAAAATAATAGAATATATGTGCTCTTATTTTTAGCAGTAAAATATGCTTGATAACATATAATAAAATAAATTCATATTGGAGTTTAAGACTTTATTTTTTACATGATTTTTTTATATTTTATGTAAATAGTAAGATGCATAGAATCATACAGAACGTAATGCTCTACAGAGCAAATCATTGATTCTAAAATTATTAAAATAAACATTTCTTAAGTAGTAGGTGCTTATTAAGACCCCCCTACCCACTCCGAAATTTTAAATACGAAGCAATTGAACCTTAACCATTTTCTTTCAAAAATTTCAAAACATATTGTCACACAAAAACCATTTTTATATCACTTTAAATTTGAAAAAAAAATCAATTATTTTAATTTTATTTTAGTGTAATTTTTTTCTTTAAATTTTAATAAATTTAGACCAGTTTACAAATTCAATTTCAAACTCATTTTGAAAATTTTTTGTTGCTGTAATGAAATTCAGACCAATTTTATTGTTTCATTAAATTTTTAATTCGAATACTTTTGCCAATGTTTAATTCATGACTTTAAAAAAATCATCATGCTGGAATATTTTAGACTAGAGGTTTGACCTTTACTCCATCTTTATATATATGTAATGATATTTTAATTCTAATTTCAATTTAATAAATTTTTAAGATTTTATCTTAATTTGGCCCATAGTAACTTTATTCTAAAATATTCTCTTATTTCGTGATCCAATTCCACTGTCTCTACTTAATTAATTCAAGAGAAGCTTTGTTAAATTGCTGAATCAGCTAAAAGTCTAACATTCGCACACTCCGCATGAAGAGGCAAAATACCGCTGATGAGGCAAATTCTTTTTTAAAATCTCCCTGTTAAATCTTTTAAAATTCCCCTGCCTTCTCCGCGCGTGTAACAAAAATCCCTATCGAAATCTCGTAATATATTAGCATTATGAAGAAATGTTTTCCCTATCAATTTCTCTGGTTATATAAGGCCAGGGATAAAATGTCCAAGAACTTTTTCCTCATTTCTTTTCTGTGTGCTCATCGCTTGTACATATGCCTGCTTCTTAAAAATGAAATAAAACGACGTCACGTAATAGCAAGTCTCTTCACTGTCTTCAAACTGCATTCTGCTTCACATAAAATAATGCTTATATATATATATATATATATATATATATATATATATATATATATATTTGATATTTTTCGCTTCAAAGCATTCAAATCGCATTTGTAAGAAATAAGCAAATACAGATTTCACTTGATTTTTTTTAACCAGTGTGCTTGTTATTGAATTAAAAGCGCAACACAATGTGTAAATAGATGGCATGAGCATTTACGTTTGGCATATGAAGTAAGATTCCATTTTAAAAATCCTCTTGTATTGAATATTCATTTCTATTTAAATTATTGATTTCATTAAAGCGTCCTCTGCGTTATTCTTCCATTAACATAGCACCAGCCGTCGTTAAAGGAAAACACTATCACCAATATATGGAAAATTGTAATATAAATAGTTGCTAAATATTGTCGTCAGACTTTGGCATGTTAGTTTAGTTTCAAACTAAAATATTGATGCCAAATGTAATGTACTATACTGGTGACAACGTAGTATAAAGAGTAGCTGAGTATTGGTGTCAGATTTTAGCATATTAGCAGTGGTTGCCATGCTAATGGAAAAGTGCATGTAAATCTAATCTAATGTAATACTCTATAAAAATACTCTGCATTATTTTTTTAAATTATTAAAATCTTTTCTTTTAAAGCTATGAAAAATTTTGAAAAAAAATTCATAGTTTATTTACTTTTAAAATAAAAAAATAATTATCTAATTTTTTTTGAAAAGTTTTTTTTACTACATTTTTATTACTTAAGAAAACTAAATGAAATGAAATGAAAAATTTCCTAACCCTGGATGATAGGATAGTTTTATATCTTTTTACATAACTATAGATATTGTTGTATCGTAGTGGTAAGCTCATGGTTTCGAAGTCGTAGGGATGCAGATTCGAAATTTAATATCACTAAAAATTCTTCACGTAGTGAGTCTAGTGCAAGTTAAATATAACGTGATTGATTAAACATCCTTCTGTTGTCGTGGTGTGGAAATTTAAAGAAGGGAATGCCAGTCCAGATGTCCCTCTCATCGTCTAATCACTGTTCAAAATTATGAGATACATTCCGAAAGAGTCTTGGTGTTGCTTCAGATAGGGGCATTAATATAATAACTAAATTAAATTATCTATAGTTATTTAAAATATATTTGATTAATTTATTAATAACATTTCTAATTTTATGAAAATACATTTAATTAGCAATTTTATTAAAATATTTCAAACGCAGTTTTTTTTTTTTTAATGGCATTACGTTCATCAAATTTCTGAATTACTATGCGATGCTATTAGTAAATAGTGATAGGTACAGATGCTTTCTGTCTCACAGAATTATCGTATGAAGAGATAAAATCTGTAGATGAATGAGGGTTGTTGCTTCCTCAACCTTTTTACGAGCGAAATCCTTGTTTTGGAAAGATGGTTCATCTCGGTCTGTTTGTGGCTATTCTACTTATTAAATCTTGTAGTTTGGACTCGGTTAAACCTCAACAATATTATCCCATTGAAAACTGTAAGTTTTAAATTTTATATTCATAAAATTTATATTTTAGTTCAATAATCTAATGCAAATATATTGTACGTTATTACATCATGCTAGTGAAAATAGATATCGGGTGTTTAATTTCTAATTCTGGTTTAATGTTAAGTGCAGGTTTTGTAAGAAAAAGCGAGTTTTCTACTTTTTTATTATCTACTCATAAGTACGTAAGAATATCAGTTATAATTCGGGGTCATAAATGATTGTGCCTTTGTATTTAATAATTAAACATTCTCGAATGGCAGGAATTAAATCTCTTTAAATGTAAGTAAAAATGCTTTTTATTTTAACAATTTTTCATTGTTATTTTCTTATCTTGGAGTTTTAGTACTTTTAAGCTTCAATTGTATTTTTTTTAAAAATCCGAAGTGAAATATTTTCAACTAGTTTCAGTTCAAAATATTATCTTTTCAAAAAATGCCAGTTTGATTTTTTCCGCTTTGAGTATTATTATTATTATTTCATTTCTAATTAATTTGTAGAAAAATATGCGTGTTAGTCTTCCTGAAATAGCCTGCTTTCTGTAAAATACGTTATTTATTTTCAGTAAACGGAATAGCGATATCCAAGTAAATAAAAAATTGCAATTACTAAAAATGCGCTTACAGTTTTTGTGATCTGCAGTGAACAAGTAAAAAAAAGGGGGGGGGACGAGTACCAATAAACCCAAAAATATACATAATTTAGTCAAAGCGAATGACAGTATTTGTATAGCTTCGTTGAATAGTGACAAAATTGTTTGTGCTTTAGGATAAAATATTTACCGCTGGCAGATTAGATTTAAAATTCAATGAATAGCTAGATTTTTACAGAAAGAATTGCATGCTAAATCTTATTCATCTAATTTTGTTACTCTCTTAAATTATCATGTCCTTATATACTCGGAAAAACATAGCATAAATTATAAAATGCTGATTGTCAATCTTTGTATCCTTTAGGTAAGCAGTATCAACAAGGCAAAAAAAAAAAGTTATAAAATCGTTTTCTTGAGTTAAAGAAAATATGTAGAGAAAAGAATCAATAAAATTTCGACATAAATGATCCATCTTTTAGCTCTTTATTATAATGTAAAAAATTATTTTTGATTTCATCCAATGTCATCAGTGCTATGGGCAAACGAGCTGGTCGCTAAAGGAGGCTTGGTTAAATAATAAAATTATGAAATATACATTTTTTTAATGTATGCAGCGAATCATTTTAAAGAGATGGGTATAATTATTACTATTGATGTTTGGACAGTAATATTTCATTTGTGTTTTAAACTATATTACTACCATTCCATTATCTTATTACTCGAAACGAAAGATAAAGCAATAATTTTATCATAACTTTAAGATCGTAAATCTTATCACCATAATAGTTAGAAAATGTTATCTTTTATACATATGATTTGTTAATAAAGGCTTGATTATTCTTTTTTTTTTCCTTTTATTTTCCTATTGATATTATTACTATTTCATGTAAGAAAAAACTTGAAGACCACTGCTTCGATCACGGCGAATTCTTATTTTCAGAATTAGAATGATTCAGAGAAAGATCAAATAAAATTTTGATAGCAGCAGATCTATTATAATACAAGACATTATCTATTCTATCCCATATCATGAAAAGAATATAGTAAATTACATATATAGTTACATAATACTCGTCAAAATAAAATGTGTTTCTTTGTACAAAATAGTTTGTATGAGAAATAGGAAAAGTATTTAACATAAATTATTCGTTTTACAATTGATTAATTTCAACAATTGAATTGTAATTAATATAATTTTTTAAATTAAAGAAAATTGATTTCAACCGTTTTGCAACGGTTTTTTTATTTAATTAATTTGTTCAGATCCAAATTAACACAAAAATCACAGCAGAGATGGATAAAAATAAATAACACCTGTCGTTATTTTCTTTAGTAAAAAATTGGCCGGTAAAATCTAATACAATCACTGCAAAGTGTTATCTTTCAGTTGGTAGCTGCGGGATATCCTGAAGCCAACACAACAAATACTTTTTAAGAAATGACACTTATTGCCTCTCTTTAATAATTTAGAAGTGGAATTCTCAAATGTTTAAACATTGCAATCTACTTTTTAAAAATCGAATTTATAGCAATACATCTCACCTTCGGTTTCTCATTTAAGATGGGAGAAAATCCATTTGTTATTAATAAATGGATATTAATAAATGTTTACCCAACTTGTTATTAATAAATGTTTACCCAGTTGAAAAGAACTGGCTAAAAATATTTTGTGGGCGCAAATTATATTGAATGTTTATAATAAAAAAAATTGCTAATTAATGGGTGGAATTCAAGATGTCACTTGTTTACTTATTGCGGTTTTTTTTATGTCGTTGTTTTGCTATATTGCGCATTAATGAAGATTTTAAGATCTCATCCTATTTTTCAAAATTACTGAAAGATTCATAGACACTCAGTTTCGAGACCAATTAAAAATCGACTTACGATTCACCAATGAATTGCGATCCATAGTTTGGAAACTCTTGATCTGGAGTTTTTCACGTAATTGCATTAATGTTGCAAGAGTCTAATTTTTTCATAAATATCTGATAACTTTTATTTATCAGTAAAAGATTGAGAAAAGTAACTGTAAAATCGCGGAAACCAATTTTTTTCATTTAAACAGAACTGGTTCCATGGCGTCCATAATATTTATATTTTTGCTCAAAATTATGTAAGGTTTCTGCATTCATTACTAAGTAGTTAAAATATAATTGTAATGCGCATTTCGAGAAAAAAATATTTGAAAAGAATACTCAAAAATGAATTTGATGTAAAATTTAGTTTGTATACTGCAAAAATGATATATTTTGAAGCTTTTGCATGTTGTTTAATAATTTTAAAATCTTGATTTTTTTTTTCTTTTTTAGATAAATTAAATCTTTTCCAAGGTGATATTCTGCTTGGAAATGGAACTTTTGATATGGTGAGAAAACAAGAAAAAAGGCTATATTCATTTTAGCACATGTTAAATGTTTCTTTATCGAATGTTTTAATAATGCACATGAATTTTGTATTAGAACATGTCTCTACTTTCAAACATCTTCAGTTTTGCATTTGTTTTCAGTTCATAACTTTTTATGATCCATGGTCTTTATATTGATACGAAAAAACTATAATTTTAAAATATAAGTTGGTTTATTTTAAAAGATAGGTAACATGCAGACAAAACAAGAAGAAACGTTCACATTCTCGGTTCAAATATAAAGAATAGAAATTATACAACCAAAAGATCTAAAGTATATAAGTTCGCCTGATAATCAATATAATATTAATTTTCTTTATTTTTCTTATTTGATTTCTTTATTTAAAATATTTTGCTGCATGAAAACTAAAATAAAAGTCTTTGTTTGAATTTAAATCATTATTGGAAATCATATTTTGTTTTCATTAGAGAGAATTTGTTCTTCTTAGGATAGGTTCGCCGTCCCGCATAAATCATTAAGATGGCCGGATGGAACAGTGCCTTATATTCTGGATGATATATATTGTAAGTTTTGCTTTCTTCCTTTTTCTGTATTAAAATCAAGCATCGAAAATTATTTATGATATATTGACCGCATTTAGTAACCAGGTAATTTTCCATGATAAATCGCTAATAAAGTTTTTAGTGAATGTTTTATGTAACTCTTAATGTGTTCGTCATAGAAATATCTTCAAGTTTCAAATCTTGATAGACATGTAACTGATAACCATTTTAGAAACTTTACACAGTTCATTTCATTGTGCTTTGCATTTCCCTAATTTTTTGTTTAGATCTTTATATGTACAAATATATCATAGAAAGATAAGTAGTATTTAAAAAAGGATGCACTTTAAAATTTGTCATTATTTATTGATTCTCGAAATTAAATTGCAAATGCAAATACAAAAAAAAAAAAAAAAATTAAAAAAATTAAAAGCATGTCTTATACTGAAACCAACTCAGTATGGAAAAATAAGCTGAATCTTCATATCTTTGATTATCAATAATAAAAAAGAAAAAGCATGGATGAAATATTAGTAGCAACAATGAAAATGATTTGAGTTTCATTTCAATAACGAAATATATTCTCGAAAACTATGTTTAAAATAATTTTTTAAACTAATTAAAAGTAGAAAAATCAGTATCCCTGAAAACCTAATTTTTTGAATTTTAAAATGATGCAAAAATAATTTTTGTGTTATAATATTTTCGAAAGTTATCCCGAAAAAAAGCGCCAAAATTTCACCTAATTATAATTTGTTATTAAGAAATATTTTTAATTTTATATGTATATATATATATTTTATATGTATATATATATATATATATATATATATATATATATATATATATAGCTAAATTTTAATTAAATTTCAAAGAAAATCTCTACAAGGTGCAAATTCTTACTCTCCAATATATATATATATGTCGGTAATTTTTAGTCAAACGGTCTGGCCTGTAGAATACTAACATAGACATTTATCTTTATTAATAGAAGAAATTCGATAATTTAGAAAAATGGAAAATATGTGAGAATGGGAAATGATTCATTATATGATGAGGTTAATTTGGTAATTTCTAATTTGAATTTCTTGTGAATTATTTGGTCTGTTTAATAGTTTAACTTTTTTGCGATGCTATCGTTTTCTACATATGCTTCTAACCATTATGTTTTTTTTATAAAGGTACTGTTGTTTCCCATTTCAGAGTTATTTGATGAAAGATTATAAAT
>JAPMOR010015670.1:94000-143236 GCA_026543865.1 Argiope aurantia
ACTATTGTTGGGCATTTTGTGCTAATAAAGATGTTTCCAATTATCTAAGAGATAGATCATGGGTTAATTTGGTAACATAAGTTTTGAATTCTGATTGCAGTAATGAACTGATTTGAAGAGAACTATGTTTGAAGTGATAAGAAACTGCTAATTGCCTCGAAATATATTTTATCGCCAGTTCTCAGTGATCCCTAAATGCTTTTTTTAAAACTTCTTTTCAATACAAATTTATACCGTTTTATGGAATATCGCGTATAAACTATAATAACTAATTAATATCACCCATCTGGTGTAATTTATAATCATTCTACTTAATATTTTGTCGGGAAATGAATCTTTATAAAAATAGAAATGACTGAATATTATTAGACACAAAGAAGAAATATCTAATACATCGGAACGCACTTTAAATTGAATAAAAATGACCCTATTAGCATAAGATATTGTACGATATCCTCACGATGTTGTTGAATGTTCTGAATGCCGGCCAATGTCAGAAAGATATCATAACAATGTTGTTCGACATTTTGTGCTAATAGGGTAGTAATTTAATTTAGTAGTAGAAAATAGAGATTGTACTTTAAATAGAACGTTCGATCTCCGATTCGATTCAATATTTCTCTGATATTTACACTGCCTGAGAAGAATCTATTACAATGATACGATCTGGTTGCATGGCCTTTATCTAACTAAGAATGTGAAAACTATTATTAATTTTCAAAAATTTTAATTTAATCAAGCTGGTCTCTTCAAACTGCCACGTTAAGTTGACCAACTCCATCAATCTCACGGATGTACGAATAAAGGGTATTTATTTTGATCCTTTAACATAATCGATCAAAATATACATATTTGTAGAAAAAAAAATCAACCATCGATGATCCCAGATTATCTCTTTTATATTCAGAACATCCATTTCTTATTGAAAAGAGTCAAAATCTTCGTTTTTAGATTCCGCCCTCAAGTTAGTTTTCTATGTTTTACGTTAAACAACATCAGATTGTTATAAATAACTGACTGTCATTTTTGAAAGGGAATGTGTATATCGATCACATGGTAGATTCTTTAAAAATGGCAATTGTTAATTTGACATAAAACATTTAATATTATTGTTTTAACGAATCGCTATGCCGCAGTCCTAGAATTAATATCACTCCCTACAATTTAAATTATTTCAAATACGCAGAGGATACATATTTTTAT
Source organism: Argiope aurantia (assembly GCA_026543865.1). Classification (NCBI taxonomy): domain Eukaryota; kingdom Metazoa; phylum Arthropoda; class Arachnida; order Araneae; family Araneidae; genus Argiope; species Argiope aurantia. The sequence continues at coordinate 95,204 of JAPMOR010015670.1, forward strand.
GACTATAAAAGCCTGTTCTTAATGTCCCTATGTTGAAAATTGTCAGATGCAATTGAGAACGCTATTCTATTTCTCAGGAGAAAGCACAAAAAGAAAAAACTGAATCTTACTCCTATTCGTCACATTTCGCAGATCCAAAACGTATATAACTTTGCATCTTGTTTAGCGAAGAATAGAACCTGGGACCTTGGGGTTCGCAGCCCAGTAACTAAACCATTATACCAAAACAATTGTTCGGGTAGAGGAGCTGTTAACTGGCTTATATGCTATTCACCACAGACTCTCCCTCCAGTGAGTCGGACGGGAGACGAACGATATGGCTGTTGAGTGGTGTTGTATTAATAGCTGTTGTCGTAATGGGCCTGTACCCAGTTGAGTAGCGAGTGTGTGTGGGTGAGTGGTTGCTGCGTCAAGTGAGTCTGACGACTTTGGTTTTGCTGCATCAAGTGAGTCTGACGACTTTGGGTTGCTGTTGGTAGATGGCGCCACAACAGCTATTACGAAGGTTGAAGGTTCATTGTCCGAGGTCACCAATTTTAGCGATATGGGAATGCGCGGGAGGATAGAACCTGGGACCTTATGGTTCGCAGTCCAGTAACTAAACCATTATACCAAAACAATTGTTCGGGTAGATGAGCTGTTAACTGGCTTATATGCTATTCACCACACTTGCATTGCAAATAATCGATGTAGGAGAAGGAATAATTACACTGAGGAATTTTTTATTTCACGGTTGTAACTAAAGTAAGTAAACATTAGAAAATAATGCAGATAAAAAAAAAAACTAGAAGGTTTTTTTTTTTCTTTATCTTTCTTGAGAGTATCTTAATGTACAAATTTCCCAGCTTTCTAACCCGATTAGCACAAAATGCCGAACAGCATTGTTACAATATCTTCCTGATATTGGTCGGTGTTCAGAACATTCAAGAAGATAGAAATATCATACAATATATTCTGCTAATAGGGACGACTTCATCGGTGTTTAGCCACAGTTCCCAATTATTCCTTGTTCCTAACTATCCTATTTGACACTTTTACAGATTTTACAAGTTGTATTATATAATTATTTCATTGCAGCTGACAGCGAGAAAGAATTGATTCGATCCGCAATGGATGAATTCGAAAAACAAACTTGCATCAAATGGGTCGAACGAACCGATGAAGATTCATACGTAGAAATATTCAATGAAGTGGGGTATCTATTTATTATTTAATATTTTTTCTAATATATTTTATGGTGAATTATTCTTGATATTTATTGATTTTTGAATGATCATTACAACTTCTCATTAAAATTGTGTTCCCTAAAGTCCTATACTTCAATCTCCATTACTTTATAAAGGCGATTTATAAAGTAATGAGAAAATCACGTATAGGTGTAATATTTTGATTATGAAACACGTATAGTGCCATCTATCGGTAAAATTCGGAGTTAACGTTCTTATCTTGAAAACGGCACAAGATGCAAGATAAAATCAGTTATAAAAATTAATGCCACATACCGTTATCAATTTAACACCAAAAAACATCTTGCTTTCCTTGTTTTTAAAAATCGAATATATAAAATTCGCATTTGTTTGATCGCGAGTTCCAAAACTGTGATGTCTTGAATCATAGAAGAAAGAAGCATCTGCTCATTTATCTTTAAACTCATTTATCTTTCCTATTTTAAGTGATTTCTGTCTTTCACTATACATCTCTAAACTGCATTTCCCATTTATATTGCGCAATATGAGAGGCAACGTACTGGCATATGCGTGAACAATATGTCATATATATCTATTTGACTGCAATTTATACAAAGACATATTGTATTCATCCTAAAAAAATACTTACTCTTCATAAAAGTTAAGATTTTTAATATGGAGCGTTTATTATCGCATTTTTCATTTCTGCTAGTATTAATACCACGTTTTCGATAATATGGGGGCACTGTGGCCTGGTGGTAAGGTCTCGTCTTCGAAACCCTTCTACCGAAGAACCTTCGTGTAAGCTTATCTGGTGCATGCTTGATCCGTCGGGGCCAAATGTCCTCTCGCTGGTGTGGTATGGAAACTTAGAGAGGGGGTGCCGGCCCAGATGTCGTTCTCGTCATCTGACCACGATTCAAAAGTACGAGATCTGTACCAAAAAAATATGACGTTTCATTAAAACGGGAATTTGATATAACTAAATTAAACTCGAATAATAATGTATTTTATTGCATTCCCTTTGTTTTTGGAAATTTAAATAAAAATTATTTTTTTGTGTGCTAATTTTATTTGCTTTGTATAATTTATTAAATCTCATTCCTTTTATTATATCTTTTAGCATTTAAACGAAAATACACAGGCTTTTTATAAACCTTTCCGCAATAAAAAGAATCCTTTAACATTAAATAACTTTAGTTTTGAACATACTTGTATTTTTGCTACTTATAATAGCAATTGCTGGTTCCTGAAATTTATGTTTAAACATTAGCATTATATTTAAACACATTAGAATATCACATTAGAAATTTTTTCCATCATTCTTTAAAATTCTCAGCATTTTTTCATCCTCATGGCCTCAATTTTTATGAAATAAGAAGAAGAAATAGACCAGGAGAAGTTAAAATGTTCTTTTTCTTACATCTCCGAACTAAAGGTATTATATTGGTACAAGATAATGTACGATATACCAATATATTTCTCGATATTTCAAAGGTATCTTATGTTCTGCAATATCGCGATGTTATCATAATAATAGTATAAGATAGTTTTTGCTATTAGGTTATTACTAATGTACTTTCGATTCATATATTACTGTTTGTAATTAATATCTATAATTTACTATAATTGACATAAAAAACTATTTAAAACGCTGTACAGGGCAAACCGATAAACATAAGAGTTCCTAACTGATAAACCCATAATTACTTTTTGGATAGTAGTTATTCATTAAGAAAAGAGGTTTCAAAAATTTTTAATTTTTAATTAAAAATATTAAAATTTTAGCGTTTTACCTGTATAGTTTCGAAACATATTGCCTAAAACTATATTCATATCTCTCTAAAGTTCAAAAGATTTGTGTTTCATTTTAATACCAGTTTTACTGCGTGACGATTTTTTTCTCTAATTTGAATAAATTTTTTAAAAAATCTTTATTTTTTAAATAATTGTGTTCAAAATACTTTTTTATTATTTTAATAAATATGTTTATAATAATAATAACTGTGGCATCAAAAATATTTTTTCGTCTGCACGTTTTCGTTTTTATTATAAAGAGTAAATTAAAAAGAAGAAGAAGAGCAGATGTATCAAATCATTATCATGCTACAATGTATGGCATTAATGATCCGAATCTTCATTAAATCTTTTAATAGTTGCCAGTTGGATCTTTCGAATGATAATCTATTTATGTATACTCATTTATTTCAAAGCATGCCATGAATCTTAACTTCTGCAAGCAATATATTGTTGCACAGATAAAAGTGTAAAAGCTGCGAATTGCATGAGGAATTCAATGCAATTTTTATTGGAATCTTTAATGTATGTTATTTCTTGGTAGCACGAGTAAATTATTTGCCTAACATTTCTTGATGGATAATTAACATAATCAAAGTTAAACTTAACTGAAGTACTTTACTTCCAGGTGCTATTCAGATATTGGAAGAACTAGCGGCAGACGATCATTGTCTTTGGAATCTCCCATCTGCATGAGAAAAGGCACAATCATGCACGAACTGATGCATGCTTTAGGATTCTTGCACGAGCATTCTCGTGCCGATAGAGACGATTACGTGGATGTTGTTTGGGATAATATAGTGGATGGTGAATCATTCTCTTATATTTTATTTCTATCAAAGTGCTGTCATGTGCGATTGAGCAATAACATTTTCTATGATTTAGTCTTGAAATATACCCTCCAAATTTACTTTTAATTTATTCTGATTAAGAACATGATTCTAGCAATAAAGTGGAAGGTTGAAATCTACTTTGATGTACTCCTTCAGTTTACAGCCAATACGACAATCCAAACAATCATGTGGAGTAAGTTTTCTAATAACTCTTTGTTGGCTACTTGGCTGCATTGTTTGCTTTACAGCCATTTTGATTTTCGACATTGGTCGGCTAACATCAATGACAATATGAAAGGGCTAAAGTGAATTAAAGCAAAGTAAAAGTCAGGACCATTATTTATTAGATTGCATATACACTATGATTTAACATTTAAAATAAAAACAGCTATTAATAAAAAGCAAGCGCGGTTCTGGAATTTAATTAAAAATTTAAAGACAATCAACGAAATAATGACAGTTTTTAAAATCAGTAGAACTATCTACAATGTCTTGACCTGCTAAAAGGGAGCTTTGCCTTTAAAAGGTTTTAATGCATTTGCATTATTTTATCACCTGATTTTTTTTATGTTGTAATCTTAGTCTCAATTATTCGGGAGAACGATCAGTTTTATATATTTTAATGCTGTTATGTTTTGTAATCTGTTTATTACTGGATTGCTATTTTTGTGAAAATTTTACATTATTTTATTGTTGCTGTATATAACTTTTACTGTAGTTTATTGTGCAACAGTATTAAATAAACACTCCCTATGCTAGGTAGGTTGATCTATGTAATTACCTTTACACCCCACTCGTTTGAGTCGAGCAAATGTAGTCTTTCGATTCGTTTGCATTTCACTTACTATTTCTTTTGGGACAATGACTGTAACTGCGCTTCATCATTCCATGTTAGGCCTTGTACTCTTATTTAGGTAGGTTGAGTCAGTGTGGGTTATACAATAGAATAAAAAAGTAAATTTTAATCATTTATAATAATGAAAAAAAAATTTGTCTTTTGAGATTTTTAATGTGAAATAATGAGATCTTAGAAATGCAGAAATAAGTTTCAATTTTTTTATGATTCTGATGCCACAAAAATTCATATCAATGCAGTAGCATGTATGCTTATTTTATTCATATATTCATCTATTTTGACTTCAGTTCATGCCGTAGTAGACTTCATTTAGGCTTAAGTCTACCTAAATGCTGATTTCGATGAATTTATGTAGGTTGTCTCTCAACAGCCAACAATGTTTTGTGAAGGCACGCATTGGATCTACCGATTTTTGAATAATGGTGAAAATAGAATAGAACCCTTAACTTTCTCCCTCCGATCCCATTTTCTCAGCCATACCATACCTTCACTTAGTAGGCCGCAGGTGCATTTTTTTCAAAGGGAACTTCTTTGCTTCCAAAAATTAAAATCCCATCCATTACGATCAAGGATTATATAGAAAATGAGTTTAAACTAAATCATGCCTTTAAAATTATTTGTGATAAATTCAATTTATCATATCATATCATTGGTTAAAAGCTTCATTGATTATTATTTATTTATTTTTTATATAGACCAGCAGCAGAGAATAATTTTGTTCTCAGAGTTAACTGAATTGTAAAGAAATAATATTAGGAAATAATGTAGATGAAATATTAATTAATTTTTTCCTTAGAAAAATAAGCAAGAATTTAACGCAATTTTACTTAAAATTTTTTCACTATCTGTCGCTTGTTTTAAATAGAAGGATAGGCATTGACCTTACGGATTACATAAAAATATGCACGGAAAACTTTATTTGGATTTAGCTTATATTTATTTTTTAAAATATTTCTAAAATCTCTACTTGCAAATAAAGATGAATTAAAATTAAAAGTTATCGCAGCCAGAAACTTACACCTTTCGTTGTTAGAGTGTCATATTAACTTTAAGAGGGCCAATTTTATTAAACATGGCTTTTTCAAGGCGCTTGACCTTAAAATTTATCCTTTTAAAGGTCAATATTATGTCCTTCCTCGGAAAGATTAATATTTCTGTCTTGAATTTTCAGTACTTGAAAAATATTCTGAAATGCAGTATCCGTTAACAATGTTGTTTAATATAATGAATTTTTCTATTTTTACCGAAAAATTAAAAATGTAATTAATAAAGAAGTATTGTTTGAAATTCTAAAAGCGAACAAGACTGCCACAATAAGTAAAAAATCTGAAATATTCTAAGTAATCTTAGAGTTGTTTAAAAATTTTATCCACGTGAGAGCTGTTTGCTGTCACTTTTATCTTTACTAATCCAGACTCCTATCTGTAAAAACCTCATTTACGTAAACTCATTGTTCAACCTCATTATATGAAAAATCTTTTTCCATTTTTATACATTGTCAAATTTCTACAAATAATGAAGGTGAATATGTGTGTGTGTGTGGCATAATATACATATGGCATATTCATTTAAAAGTTAACTCATGCTTTCACACGATATCTTCAGAAAATAATATCACATGAATTTATTATTGCAGTGAAATTCAGCTTGTTTCATCAAATATTTAATCGCGTGGGGGTTTCTTCAATGTAAAAAACAAGGATAGGGGATTTTGTTTAATACCCGTGTAATTTTCATAGATTATATGAAAAAGACGTTGCAGTATCTCGAAATTTAGAAGACAAATGAACCGGGCTGCTATATTTTTAATAGCATTTTGACGTCATAACACTTATCTCCATTAGGAAGGCTCATTTACACAAATAGAACAAATGTAAAACTATTAAAATGACATGACTCTAATTTATATCACAATTTGATGCCTAAAAATATTTGTAGGAAATAATGAATATCAAAATTATACCCAAGTGATTTAATTGAAATTAAACGCAACCAATTTTCCAGCGGAATAATTGGTCGCCTAAGGCAGCTAGTATATGAATAAAAGTGAAAGCTTCATAATATTACATATGATAATAAAGTCAATTTTTTTCCCCTTCTCACCCAAGGCAGGCAGTCGAACTTCGAAAAATTCCGTCCGTCGGAGATTGATACGATGGGTCTCGATTACGACTACCGATCCGTGATGCACTACGAACCTTATATGTATGCTGCAGACGGTAACCATCCGACCCTGAAACCTTCGCATCATCAGGTGCCTCTGCAACAACTCGGCCACGGACAAGCCGAGGGAGTTTTCACAGATCTGGATATAGAGAAAATAAAAACCTTCTATGAATGCTGATATGATACAGACCGAAATATTGTTTTTATTTCCATTAAAGTTGTAAATAATGAAATGTATAATTAAAAGTCTATTTTCTGGATGATCGAGTTGTGATTTGCAATATTTGATGTTAATGATATTATTTGATATCAATTTTATGATTAAAGAGAACATGTACAAATTCTCAGTTACAATGTTCTTTATTCGTAAATTCAATTATTTGTCATGGAACATAGTAGATTATGGTTAAAAAAGATTTAGATAGAAATCTTTTTTTCCTCTTATTTGCATTGTTTTTATCGTAAATTCAATTCTTCATCGTGTAACATTACAGAGGTTAAAAAGGGCGGAGATAGAAATCTTTATCCACTTAGTTATATTGTTTTTATTCATAAATTCAGATATTCATCATGGATGATGATGAATATCTGACACAAGTGTCAATGTTCAAAGAAGGTACAGATAGAAACATTTATAATCTTATTTACATTTTGTTGATTCAATTTCCCATCATAAAGGACTGCCCCAAAAAGTTATGAAACATAGAAATATTATTTTTGAACTTTATTCGTATAAATGCCTAAGCACAATTTGTGTCAATAGTGTTTTGCGTTGGTTACATAGAAATATTCGAATTTTACTTTTTTCTATACTGTAAACTGTAAATCGGAATCTTGTATACGGTATTGACGGATATACTATAATTGTCAAAAAAAAATCAAACTGGAGATTTCGACGAATCTCCCTGTGTCCGAATATAATTTTGGAATTCTGTTTGTCTATCAGTCTGTCTGTCTGTGAATACGATAACTCAAAAACGATTTTATTTTGGTGTCATTCAGTTGGCAAAAAGGCGACAAAACCTATACTCCCGATAGATTCAGTAAAAATGCTAGATTCACGACAAAGATATATATTTCATAACTATCGTTCACCAATGCCGTCCAAGGTATTCGTGATCTGACTCAATGTTCACAGTTTCTTACGGGAAAGGGGATAAAAAAATATATTGGAGAGTATGCGAGAAAGTTTCAAAAAGATTATTCTCTTTTGTTTTGTATTGTAATGGTACTTTAAAACGAAATAATGTGTGACATTTTTACTTCCAAAAATTCAAAAACTTCAGGTTTTATTTTAAACGATTGAAGCACTAAAACATTACCGCAATTCCAGTTAATGGTTTATTCCATATTTTTAAATATATTTTTACTCTATTACATATGTTTCGCAAAATGGAAGAAAAAATGTATGGCAGTTGTAACTCACAATTAAATGAAACAAAGAATAAATAATTACTGATATTTTAAAATTTTTTGACTTTTTACCAAGTTTAATATGTGGATGAGGGTTTAAGGCTATAAATAATATCTAAAGAAAAATAGTTACAAATGAATAGACATGATTATTGTTCTGCAAATCTTACGGAAATATTCATGAAGAACTGTCATTAAGAATATATATATATATATATATATATATATATATATATATATATATATACGGAATTTTTCGATATTTTCGTTTTTATGCATACTCTTCTTCGTAACACTGATTGCATCAAAATGCAAGTGGATATTTTCTCACAGTTATCATAGCGGGAGATTAAAGACACAATCACGAGGAAGGTTATTTGTTCTTAGATTAATAAGTCTTTCATACCTGAATAATGATCCTTTCTATATCTCTAACTATCCTGTTGGCTGAAATATGTTATTCAGCTTTGCATTCGCATGGATCATTTCATCCATTGGAAAACTGTAAGTATTTTTTATGCTACTTACTTTCAATTTCCTTTTCGATATTTCTGATTGGTACTATATTGCTTCAATATAGTAAGGAACAGGAAAAGGGTTAATTATTTTATGTTTAAATACAAAGAGAAAAAGTTTTAAAAGAACATTTTTAAATTCTTATAAAAATATGAATTAGTATTACAAAAGATCTGAAGATTAATATAAATATTTCTTTAAGTCTATTCTTTTTCGAATTATAAAAGTAAAATGATGAGAAACTAATTAAGTTACCGAATAGTATATTCGTTAGCGTCTGTATTTATTTTGCATAAGTAAAATAAATGCAGTTATTTACAAATAATAGTGTCGAAAACAAAAAAAAAGTATTTCTTTTGTCCTATTTGTTGGTGGATACAAATAAATTCTCAGATTACATGAAATTATTTTTAGTTTAATACAAAATAATAATAATAATTTATTTACAGAACAAAGTATGGAAAAACATGAAATTGACTATTCTTAAAAAATAATACAGAAATTCCAAACGATTTATTTTTGATTCGCACATGAACTGAAGTGGTAACTGAAACGCTGCGAGCTAGGCAAAGAGGATCTCTTCTCCAGATTATAAATAGGAGAAAAAGGTTAAAGAGCCACAGTAAATAAATAATTGAAGCATTTTTTGGATAAATGCACTAATAAAAATATATATACAGCATTTCTTTCTTACTTATTTTAAAATAAAGATTTTTTTATACAGATAATTCAGATCTTTTTCAAGGAGACATTCTTCTACGAAATTGGACTTTCGGTAAGGTAAGACATTAAAAGTTTTTTTTTTTAAATTAATAGTTTCTAGTTCCAATATAAAATAGTTTTTGTACCATTTTATATTTTTGAGTTTTAGAAATGCAGTTTTGTTACAATATCAGAAAACTACTAGGAGATTATTATTATGCTGAAAAAATGTGAAGAATGATTTTTTTGTATAATAATTTTATATTCATAAAATCATCCTTACCAAAAGGTTTATTTATTAAAAAAAGCTTTAAACTATTTTTTTAACTAAACAAGTAAAATTAGCATTCTTTTTAAATTTTATGTTTAAATTTATTCCAATTTTTATATTTTTTTATGCCTTTGATTTTATAATATTTAAGAAAAATTATTAAATTATTCGAAAAGTGTCTGAATTTAAAAAAAAAAATCAAGTTAGTCCAAATATTAATGAAAATTTCAATAGTAATTTGAATTTTATTAATTTAAGCATGGTCATATAGATATTTTCAAAATAAAAAGACATTAATGAAAGTAATGCATTTATAACTAATTCACTTGGCCAACTATTTAAAATTATTCATTTATAAAACTTATTTATTCGAAGTTAAAGCTGAACTTTGAAATTAATAGCCGTCTTGTCTTTGTTTTAACTCTTTACAATTTATCTTCACATTCTTTTTTATTCTTATGAGTAAACATTGTTCAGCTGCTTAATATACCAATGATCATAAACTGTATTTTTTTCAGTATTTTATTATTTATAATTTTTTTATTGTTTAGCAAATTGGATTTCGCGTTAGTTCCTTCGTTTACGAATATATTCACTCCTATAAAGCAAATATATTTATAAAAAAGCATTTTGATATTTTTAATCTTTCGTTTTTACTTATTTATTAAAATATCTTAGGATAGGTATGCAACCACTCACAAAGGGTTAAGATGGCCGAATGGAATTGTCCCTTACATATTGGATGAAATATATTGTAAGCACCAAATCCTTGTATTTTATGAACAGTATATTCCATTTAAAGAACAAAATTTCCTGGTCATTTCTAATATATGCTGAAATTAATAATACACATCATAAAAAATGGATTTTACTTAAGAATAAATAACCATCCACTTGTGTAAGAAAGTATTTTGATGGTGAAATTTGAGAAAATTAAAGGTGGGTTCACACACAGCCAGTTATCATATTCCAGTAAGTCTCGCATGCGCAAAAAGAAGATTGTACAGGCGCTGAGAGCGGACAATAGCCAAGTTCTTGTCTTGACGAGACAAGTACTTGCTACTGTATATTTCCTGCGCATGCGTGGTCTTACTGGATAAATTGTAGTTGGGTGAATTTAAACCATACTTAACTTTAATACCAAATTTTGCTCTCCAACTCAGATAATTGCAAATGCTACAGCAGATGATTGCAAAATGCTACAGCAGTTGAAGACAAGAAAAACAACCCGAAATCGATGCATTATAAAGTTAAGATGTTTCGAGCTAAAAATTCGAAATGCTTTAAATTTTTACACAATTTATTGGTTTTAACTATACTTTTTTAATATTTAAATCACATGTATGAAAAAAATGTTTATTATCTTGGATCTTGCCGCCCACTTTGTTGAGATATGCAAGCCGTTTAATCAACAACACGATGCCAAAGAATAAGGCACAAAATTAATAGTAATCATACTGACGATGCAGCTGTTTTTCCGTACTTTTGAGCATAAGGTCTACAAAATTTAACAAAAATAAATTTGCTATGATATTTTTTATTAAAATTGAATAATTTTTTTTTGTGTCACGATCGTAAAATTTTATTATTAAATTAAAAAAAAGAGGGGAAATCGAAACATAAAAGAAACCATATAAAATATTCTGAAAGGTTTTCTTCTGAAATTTTATACATGACATTAAAAGCTAAATTATGGCCAAAATAAAATGATATGTGACAGCTTTTCTCAACTCTTATGCTTAATAATTATACTCATATTAAGATAAATTAATAATATGCCTGTAAACATTAATATTGTGATTAATTCCAAAAGAATTTTTTTTATTTATTACTTCAACAAACTGTTATTCTGATTTTAGAAAAAAAAAGTATTTTTATATCTTTTAATGAGATATGTGGGAAGAAAATTTATTGTTAAATAATTATCTAGATGATAAAATATGTAAAAAAATTTTGGAACAACGGTTTTATTACGAAAAATATTTATATATTTCAATGTATGAATGATTATTTATGATGTAAAGCCATATTTAGTGCAACTTGTTAAGAATAATATCTAGAAAAAAAATAGAAGATTTTACTGGAAAAAAGGTGTTTTTGGTATGTTTTATTAACATTTTTTTTTATAGCATGTCAAAATAGTATTTCATAATTTATTTCTATTATTCTTGTTAATAAAATGTATACCAATAAAACAACACTTTGTTTTTTAATTTATTTTAACAAATACAAGCTTACTTTGAACTAATAAAAACTCTTGGCAAATATTAAAATTCTATTTCGAAACAGCAATGAGAATTTTTATCATTTTTATATTAGAGAATCATTTTTATATTAGAAAATTAACGTAGCAGATAATAATTAGAAAATTAAAAGATATTGCAGTATTTACAATGCTTATAATTTCAAATAATATAATTATATGTTCAATATCATAAATTATACTATTCAGTTTGATAATACCAGTTACTTCTTTTAAATCATTTTATTTTATTAAATTCATAAACATATACACACAAAAGAAAAATATTTACATTAATCTCTACCAATTAACAAAGATTTTCTAATCTTGAACGTGGACTCATACTTATTGATTTGTGTCGTAGCTCTTTTTTGAATTTTCAATGGCTCGATCCTTCTTACAAGATATCGCTGTTTCTATTGTACATGCGCATTCGGACTAATCTTTAAACATTTAAAACAGCACGCAATTAAAGCTTTTAAAGGAAATTATTTGAATTGTTGTAGATATATGAGATTTTATGAAGTACATATAATATATTACATTTTTTTACAGCTGAGAGTGACATAGAACTGATTCGATCTACCATGGATGAGTTCGAAAAACACACTTGCATCAAATGGGTAGAAAGAACAGATGAAGACGATTACGTAGAAATATACAGTGATATGGGGTATTTGTTCATACTGTGCAGTTGAATTTTTGGAATTATTTCATTTTAATAATATTCAATATCACTTATTCTTTTTTATCCCTTTTAGCTTTTTTAAAATAAAAATTGTAGTCTTAATTTGTCTATAAAAGCATATTTTTATTAATATAATTATTGACTTCTAATTTAAACAAACTTTTTAAAAATATTAAAACTACACAAAGCAAGAAAATAAAACCATATTTTGTAATTTCAAATGAAAACAAAAATATATAATCATTTCAGTACAAAATAGTTATTATGGTTTGTTGATCACGATTTAAAATGTTGATTATTCTACAGATAAATCGAAGAGGGGGTAAGCGGTTTATAAATCTTGCATGTGTCAACTTTAGAATTCTATGTGAAGACCATGCGCTTTTGTGTGTCCTTTTTAATACTAATTCGGAAAAATAAAACAAATACCGGGCGAAATTCACACTTTCTAAGTCACTTCTGAAGACGACTGGGAAGAGGGGGGATGGCTGTTAAGTTCTGGGCACTTTTTGCTTTCGCTACACCCTGCGATGGCTATTCCAAATTTGCCGTCATGTTGCTTCGAAATAGGGCGTAATTATAACTAAACTAAATTGAAGGAGATAATCTTGCAAAATTTTCAAACATTTTTCTATTGATCTTACATATATATCATAATAAATGATACATAACATTACAGAAAGCTACAACAGACAGCCTAACATTTTTTTACTGTTACTTAACATAAGTTAAAATGATAAAATCAAATTTTGACATTATGTAGTTAAAATGAAACAAAATTTAAGTGGGCATAAAGAGAATGAACTTTAAATTTACATTGATACTTTATATCAACAAAAGAAAAAAAGTACTTTTGTCAGATATTTTTTATCTGATTAGTTTATTATCTGTGGAAGTAATATACAAGCGCATGCTAGCCATAACATATCAATCATTCATTTGTTTTTTGAATCTAAACAAATTGTATCTAAATATAATTTGCTAAAATTCATGGATGTTATCATGATTTGTTTTACAGATTTTTTTGCAGTTGATTTTACTTTCAGGAAGTAAAAGTTTCAGATATGAATTCATTTAGGAATTCTTTATCACTTACTTTTGGTATATGCAGACTTATATGAACTAATTAAAGTGCATATAAAAATTATCTCAAGAATTTTATAAACTTTTTTGTAACTATTAATACTCATTTATAGGCGCATAAAATTAAAAATTTGATGCAATATACAAACAGATTTAATAAATAACAAGTCCTGAGTTAAATGTACAATTACACATTAAATTTTTTTTAAATATGTAAAATCACAATTCTATGTAGAATAAAAAAAAAAGGAAGTCAAAGCTAACAAAGATCAACATAAAATCTAAATCAAGATACTTATGCGAATAATTCTTAAATTCCTAAGCGTGAGCTCGAGTACTTTGTTACAACAACCCTATTCTATTACCAAAAATATTTACTTAAGAATATTAATAAAATAAATTAATTAAGCCAAAATATACTATAATCTTATTTAGGATTGAGAATTTCAAATTTTTTATTCTTATGTAAGTTTTGTTATTGTATGGAAATGTACATATACAATTGTATAACGAAAACTGGAGTATTGCTTTTTTTAAAATTATAAATGCTATTATTTACTTTTTAGATGCTTCTCTGAGTTGGGAAAAGTTGGTGGAGTCCAATCTTTATCTTTGGAATCTGATATCTGCATAAAAAAAGGCGTTATCTTGCATGAAATGATGCATTCACTTGGGTTTTTGCACGAGCAAACACGCTATGACAGAGATGACCATGTTCGTGTTTTGTGGGATAATATAGTTCCTGGTATGCCTTTTTTTTTCTCATTTCAACTTTTAAAATGACAATTATATTTTAGACATTTTTTTAAAGATAATTTAGCTTTATCCAAATAACAGAAATTATCTAAAGCATAATTTAATCTTATCCTAGCTACTCTTCTTTCGAATGATTTGCAATTCTATTCTTTGTTTTATTAATTGTATGAAATGTATGTCAGCGGCGCTTGGTTAACGGATGATAAATCATCCTTTTTTAGGTTTCTTGATTGTATTCAGTTGTTTCAAAAGAGTCAAAATGTACGCCAACAAAATTTAATCATTGAAATGTTATTTATTAAGTCGTGTGAAATTACAGCAAATTTCAGTTGATACTCTAATAATTTGTTAAATAAAAATATTTAAAATAAAAATTTACTAAAAGGTGACACTATAACACCCTAGTAAAAATTAAGTAAGATTATCTGTAATAGTGTAAAATGTTTTACAATATCATCATGATATTTTTATGGTATTAAAATGGCATTCAGAATATCAAACGATGTCTTGGAAATATCGATCAATATCTCTTGATAACAGACACATGCTAAGTCCTAGTAATACAAGCACATAAATATTTTATATACTTATTTGGAAAGTCTGCTCCTAGGATGAGCAAAGTTGCTTTAGTGGTAACCTCGCTCATACTTGCTTCAGTAATATCTTTTTTTTTTTTGGTTACTGAATCTGTTTAAATCCAAAACACGAAGATGAATTCTATCTTCCATAGTTGACTCAGATATATCTCAGATGTCTTTTTAATAAACATTCTCCTTTGGAAATACTTATAAACAAAAATCTCCCCGAATATTGCGAAGAAAAAAAGGTTGGTTTTTGAAAAATAACTGTTCATCAACAGTGAATTTGTGAAATGCTACTAAAAGAGTTGTTATACAAAACAAGTAGTGCGGGTATGTGGATCATTCTGTATGATAATGATGTTCTATAAGCACTGAGGTTGTTGAAGTTCTGGGAATTACGACGTTGTTAAGGTTCTCAGAATATCATGATATTGGCGTTCAGCAAATTTGAATTTCAGTTGCAGTGACTTCTTCAGAGAAAGCATCCCAGTGATGAACAGGGTTTTAACAACACAATAAACTTCTACTTTTTCAGGATTCAAAGTTGATTTCTAAAATTTCCGATGACTAAAATCGATAATCGCGAATTTTTATTTGTAGCAGAAAGATGACTTTTTCAATCCCTTAAATGCCCCAAGCCAAATGACATCAAATGTCATGCGAATAAGTAATTGAAGCTTTAAAATTTAGCGAATCTTTGAATCTACTTTAAGAAATGGATAAAGATGATTTCTACTGTAAGGTTAAACCGGCAAGATCCGTTACATCGTTATTCGTATAGCTGAACATTTCATATCCCCAGCATGGATAAAACTGATACATTCATATTATCAACCGATGAATGACTGTTGACTTTCACGATCTTTATTACAAATCTTTCTCGCAAGTAGATTTGACTCCCAGACGAATTATTTGCACAGTCCTTTAAAAATATTTCATCATGTTGTATAAAATAGATTTGGCCCCTCGTAAATGTTTTCTATATCTGAATTCTTTAATAGGTACAGCAGAACTTATTTGGTTCTTATAGAACAATTTTATTGGTAAAGAATTAAAAACATTAAATTATATTTACAAACGATCTGACTTCTTTTTATCTAACGAATAATGCCAATGCGAAGGTTGTTTATATGGTTGTTGGTCATTTTATACAAATTAATAACATTCGTGTTACAACATTATTAATTGATTAATTTATATTAAATAAAAGTCAAGCCCATGTTTCGAGTTCTGTTCAAACTTTGTTTCATTTGAGGCATTAAAATGCATTCTACAGCCCAATTGAATTGTGAAAATTTTCTCTCTAACTCTACATTTCATGATTCAAACTGTGATTTAATATTTTTAGGTATGGAACCAAATTTTTCAAAGATGCGTCCTTCAGAAATTGACCTCTTGGATCTTGGCTATGATTATGAATCTATAATGCATTATGGGGCCTATATGTTTGCTCTAGATCGATCTTTGCCTACATTGAAACCTACGAATGAACATGTACCGCTGAGGCAACTTGGTTACGGGCAGGCCCAAGGTGTTTTCTCAGAATTGGATATCCAAAAAATAAACAAGTTTTATGAATGTGATTTGTAAACCAATGTCTCGACTTAATATGATCTTAATTGTTTTTTCTTGTATATTTGTATCATAAAATAAAAACCAAATTTGAATTATGCTTTTGGAATTAAATTGTTAGTTTATAGCTTGTTCAATATCAGTGGGTTTTTTTGTTTAAAAGCGTCTTTGTGCAAATATATAAAGTGTCAGTAATATTGTGCACAGGTTGTGAGATACCCTTTCCACAAAGAATTATAAAAAAATTTGAACATTTTCATACGTTTCCATCATAATCACTTAAAAAAAGCTTTACTATCTTAACTTAATTCTGCTCTCAGTTGCTCATAATTAAAATTGATTTTTAATTTCCCGATTATATTGGTCTCAGGATAATTAAATCTTAAAAACGTTTTAAAGAACTATTGTGTACAGACATCAATGTGTGATTTTTTATATCATTTAATATTTATTATATTACATCTAAATGTATATTTTCGTAGCTATAATTAAAAAAACAGTGGAAGTGTCTCCCCAAACTCATCTCTTTAATAAATTTGTCTTGCCAGAGAATGATTTACATAGTATTGTCGTACAATAGTTACTAAATATTAACTTTTGACGCGAATTTAGCATTTTTACTAAATCTATCAAGTCATCCTTGGCCAGTTATTTGGCAATTTATCCCTAGTATGCATTAGAAGTATCCAAAAATCAAATTGAAACAGAAATTTGATACAAAACTAAAATTGTAGTCACAAACTCCCAAACCAAATTTGATATATTTAAGTGCTTGCGTTTTTGAATTATCAAGTTTACATGCGTTTGAAAGTACAAACCGCCAGACAGGCAAATTCTTGTTGGGTTTAGCTCAAAATTTGACAGGTGTTCTAAAGATGTTAAAGATGTGACATCTAAAGATGTTAAATTTATGTGCTGAATCTTATCTTTCTAGTTCTCTTCATTTTGTAGTTATCGTGTGAACTTATATGCGAAATGCCATACAGACGGACTTACTTTGAATATATTTTATTCAGAATTTGAATGAAAGCTGCTGAAAATATTTGGTGAGAAGACCGTGTACCGAATTTCAACCATTTAGCTGAAATCGTTTTTGGGTTATCTTTGTCACAGACAATCAGATAAACGGAAAAACATTTTCCAAAAATGTGTTTTTCGAACTCAAGGATGTTTAAAACGTGGGGATTCGTCAAAATCTCGAATTCGAATATTTTGAGGATTAACTATGCCTTCTCTATATTACGTATACAAGAAAGTAATTTAAAAAATTAGTTTTTTTTAAGAATGCTTTTTAAAAATATTTTTAATGTCATTCCTGAGAAAATGCATTGAGTAATTTATCATAGTTTATATCAAAAACCTAAATGACCTGGTGAATAATTGAATTTCTGTGAAAGATACATGATTCGATTTTCCAGAAAAGAGTGGCTTATTAAATCATTGATCTGTCGGATGAACATTTTTGATACAATTTTTGTTAAAGTATCTTAAAGAATTACGATGTATAGCTTATATGAAATGTTTCGCTCTTATACTAAATCAATAACTACAAAAGATTTAAAATAGTATAATTTATTTACAATTGATTAACATATAAACTTCGTCATTTCATATCATCGCATTCATATAATGCTTTTAATTTCTCTCTATCAGTATTCGTTAGTACACCTATCGCCTTGGCCTTACCCAGATCTCTCAGTCGCACATTTGGCTTCTTTGGCTTCATCGTAGGCAACTTTGGCGCCTTGGAGAAGGCATATGCGTCATAATGCATCACTGACCAATAATCGTAAGGAAATTTTACAAAGTTTGCAGCCTCAGGAAGATGCATTTCGAAGTTTGCCTTTTTTTCTGTAGAGAAAAAAAAATTATGAAGCATGAATCATTCTTTTAGCAGAAAACGTTTCAGTCTTATAAAGAATGTGCTGAAGATTGATTTATTATCAGAAGAAAGAAGAATATTAATTATTTCTTCCTAATTTACCTTTTCATTTCGATTTAAAGTAAAGAACAAAGTCAGATTTGGTCAAATGTCTTCTAATGTATTTAGTAATAAAAATTTGCAATTTCAAAAATAAAACTGTGCCCCACTCTCTATTTTCTAATAAAAAAATAACAAATTAAGCGACAATGTTTAATATTGTTTTCTTATTTTTCGAATACGTTTGACTCTGCTATGATATCTTTTCCTAGAAGAAGTTGGAACCTCAAGTATCCGGAAAAGAAACAGAACGAAAAGAATGGGGAGAGAAATTATTATTTGATTTGATCATCCCTCGTATTTGATTTTGCTTTCTTGTTTTTCGAACTCAGTTACAACTCCTTACTCTGAAAGAAGAAGAGGGGTTGGATGCACCATGAGTACGTGGATGAGAATTCGCCGGATGAATAATCTGTTTCTCGCTCCTCCTAATGATATGGGGGTTGGATTATTTCATTCTGACAGCGGAACGCACCTCCAGTGGAAGAGAATGGGCAATATTAGAACATCATCTTCAATATTTGAGTGTTTTTACAACAATAATCATTCAATTAAACCTTGGATGGCTCGGCAGGACAGAAGGTGGTCGTTGTCCTGCCCAGCGGGTACTTTTTGGTCGGTTCCTAATACAACGAATAATTAGGCAGGGAGGAGAATTTATTCTTTCTACTTATAGTTTTTAAAAATTTTATGATGATACTTGTATAAGCAGCAAGAAATATTGGAATAAATGAAGTGATGAAAATTGAAATAATATTGCTATTGGTTTTATATGGCAACGATCAACGCCATTCAGGATCATTTTACAATTTGGGAATGATGCAATAGGCATATATTATCACTGTTATTCAATTATTAAACTTGATATGTTAAAAAATAGATGAATTTATTTTCATATGTTTCTAAAAGAATAAATATCAGGTTAGGTAATTTTTAAAAATTTTTAACCTTTAATTTTGGAAGAAAAATTTGTAAAATCTAACATCTAAAACTGGACGAAGAGAGTAATAATTAATATATTTCATATATTCGCTTTGTTCTCTGTGTTAATTATTATATTTTTTGTTTTAACCATTACTATATTTAAGCATCATATATTTGAAATAAATTTATTTACATCCGGAATATTACCTATTGAAAATTTCAAAATTGAAATTGAAAACGATTTTTCAAGTTAAGATAACCAAAGAGCATAAAATGAATCCTTTTTCACACATAAAATAGACAAAAAATATATCTCAATTCCTTACCTCCAGAGGGCGACATATATCTTAGAAAAAGAAAACGAGCTTTAAAACGCTATTTTTTCCAGATAAAGAATTTCAAACTTACACCATTAGATCTCTGAATAAGTTCAATGATCTATATATTAGAATTTTAATTAATTAAAAATTAAGTTGAAATCTGATGTTTCTTCGCTGTCTTCTCAGAAGATATTAAGTTGCACAAAAATGATTTTTAGATGTTTCAAAATCCAAATATATATATATATCTTTTTAACGATACCAATTTAATCTTGCAAATTTAATTTGCCAAATTTTTAATATCGTGATTTTTATTCCATTGTTGGGAGTAAAGAAGAAGAATTCGGTTTAATATCTTAGTAGTTTACAAAATGATTAAATAAATTAAGTTACAATAAGCAGACAATTATAAGAATAGCACAATTTTAATATCTAACAATCTGAAAGAATTATGAAATTATATCTGAATGGTTTACTGAAATTAAATATAACCAATATCCCCGGCGAAACAGCTGATCGCTAAAAGCTACTAGTATTTCATATTCATATAGTACCCGTAATAGGTATAGAAAAAACGGCAAAGAAATTAAATTTATGCAGTCCTCACCCTCATTCATGACATTTTCCCACAGGATCTCGATATATTCATCTCTGTCAGAGCGGGAATGCTCATGCCAAAATCCTAAAGCGTGCAAAAATTCATGAAGGATGGTTCCTTTATTAATACATTGTGGAACGGAGAGTGACAATGTTTGTTGTGCACCTTGCCGCCCAATGTAGGACCAGCATCTACACTTTGAAGAGAAGATAAAAAAACTTATTAGAAAATGCAAACACCATACTGAAATTATTAATAATAATACTTAATATTGAAGGTAAATTGAGAATACAAAAAATAATTATTTAAATAGAAATTTTTTTTAATGGATTAAAAAGCATAAATTATTTCTCTCAGCCCCATACAGATTTATAATTCTATATAGAATACTCACCCCATATAGATTGTCTTGAAAATTTATGATTGTGAATTTTTAAAATCCGTATTGGGTATAAATTTGTATGAAGAAAATTGTTTTAACTTTTGATCTTTTTAAAGAATGTGGTATATTAAATTTATTATTCAAATAATTCTTTTCGTTTTTTTAATCTTGCGTTTATGAAATTTTGCAATTGATTTTAAACTAACTTCCCGATGAGCTAATGATTTGGCATGACGCCATCTGTCGGTAATAAATATTGTTAATTGATTGTAAAATTTGTACCAAACAAGCAAACAAAGAAGCGAATTAATATTGCATTGTCACTGAGTTCTGAACTATGCTTAAAATTTCAAGTATCTAGTTCATTTAGAAGTTAGTTTAAAATCGATTGCAAGATTTATGCCGAAACAGAACAAAAAGCAAATTAATAAAAACGTGTTAATACGATCAATATTCCAATTAAATATAATTTATCTATGAAATCAACAGCGCAAACAAATAAGGCTAAGAAGAAAATCTTCATGCTCTATTCTTAAAGACTTTATTAACATAAATATATTTTTCATTTAATTTATTTCAGTTCTGTTTCTTCTGATTAAAGAAGAACTGAAAGCTTTCAGTGATGTTCTGATTTTTATTTTATTCCCACATTTGGCAATGCATTTGATCGCGTTATCTATTACTTACCCGCCGAAAGGAGTAATATAAATATAATCCTTTTCATGTTTCCTCCGTACAAACTTAATGCAGGTTCCTCTTTCAATTTCCAGTATGGCTTCCCGAATTACATATAAATCCCATACACCTGAAATAAGTTAAAGAGAGTTTTCAAAAATCATTCGCGTTTGTTGATGATAATTGAAAATCTTAAAGGATTGATAGTGTTGATATTTTATACTAGTAATATATTTTGGACAACGAACGAATGAAGTGAGTGAAGATATAAAACTTATATGTATAATATCACTTTTAAATTGGGAAAAGTTAACTATTTTTATGGCTTCGTTTTTTCATTTTATTGAAATTTTCACTTTATTTTTGTAGTTAGAAAAGTTCAAAGTTATTCATTAAAATTTTTGTTTCAAGGATTTCGAATCAGAAAATATTTAAAGATACAATTTAAGAAAAAAGTATGCAATAGTTTATATATGCTCAAAGTATGCAAAAGTATATAGTTTTTAACAAATTTTAATTTACATTTCTAAATGTGGTTATATATGTATGTGTATTCTACATGTTATTATATATATATGTATATTCTGCATGTGGTATATATATTGGGTTGTTCGGAAAGTGATTTCGTTTTTTCCCGACAGAGGATTTAATTCTATTTTTTTGCACCCAACTTCACATTTAAGCCGTACAATTTTTATATGCTTTGAGAGCTCATATAGCAAGGCTTGTGTGTGAAAATTTCCAATTAATTCTACGCAGTAGTTTTTGGTTGGTGCCCTTTTAAATATGGAGAGCGATAAGCAGCATTTTCGACATATCTTACTGTTTTACTACAGAAAGGGTAAAAATGCTGTTCAAGCCAGAAAGAAATGGATCGATGTGTATGGGGAAGGTGTGTTGACAGTACGCCAATGCCAGAACTGGTTCGCAAAATATTTTAGACGGTAAAACCTTCACCTCAAATGAGGAGGTCAAAAACCACCTCGATCAGTTTTTTGGCAGTAAAGACCAAAATTTTTATGAGCGTGGAATTATGCTACTACCAGAAAGATGGCAAAAGGTGTTGGACCAGAACGGCCAATATATAATTTAATAAAGTATTTGTTTATTATACGAAAACTGTCTTTCATTTCCACAAAAAAAAACGAAATTACTTTCCGAACAACCCAATATATGTGTGTGTGTGTGCGTGTGTATTGGTATTCTATAGGGAAAAGCGTTTGGATTACAGACACTAAATTTGATACATATATACTTTAGAGCCTCTGAATGTATATCTGGTAACAATCTTTCAAAAAATTTAATTAGAGATTTAAGTTATTAGAAACTAAGCGATATGTGGATATTTTTTCCTCTTTAATTCCCAAAGGTATTTTTAAGCAAAAATTATACTACACCATTTTATAAATCAAAAACACTTCTTTTCAATTACATTAATATTTCTGCACAATTTTTTCTAATTTTAATAAATTTTTAAAGATATTTTTATACATAATTTGCAATCATATTAATCTTCTATTTTCTTTCATTGCTGAAAGTTAAGAAAGATTCAATGTTTTTTTATCTGCACAATTTACATGAATAATTAGAAAATGAAGTTACAGTACTGCAAAATAAAATATGCAATTAGAAAATAGATACCTGAGGTTTATGTTTTTAATGGTACTACGATGTTATGGGATTTATTTCATTAGAAAGTTCCATGCGCACAGTAAAAGCACTTAAAATAAGATGACTTTAATGTCTGTAATATGACTTTAATGTCTTATAATTTAAGATTAAGTATACTTTATTAAGAGAGAGGACAGGATTGTGAACATCAAGTTATTTATAAAGATTATGTTGAAATTAAACATAACAAATGTTCCTGGTGATGTATTTGGTCACCAAAGCTGGTTATTTATTGCAAAGTAAAATGTGTAATTATTCAGAACAATATTGTTTATTCCCAAAGACATTCGCACTTGAAATAAACGAAACAAGCATTTAAACAATGTAGAGAGCTCAAACTCAAAACATAAGTCTCGGTAATTTAATTTTAAAATCCAATTCTTTTTTGTGGGGGGGGGGATATTACAATACATGATAACTTGCACACATTTGTCACATAGTGCACACTTGATTGCGTTTGTTATCTGACATCTAATTGTACATTGCGATAAGGAAGATCAGTTTTTTAATTCATTTGGAATGCCATTAGGTTGGGTTGATACCCAGTAGCGCTGTATCGGGTACAAATTGATACTGTTGTTGGATTGTACCTGATACTTTTGTACTTGATACAGCCACTAACTCATTCTCTTCCCATTAGTAAATATTAAAACACTTTCTGTTAATATATATTAACTTTAAAAATTGGTACCTTTACCCAAGTAACTTATAACTGCTGTCGTTAATTTTAATCTTATATTTGATTGTTTGAAACATTAATAAAAAAAATAAGAAAATTTTATAAAACTATAATAACTGATAAAAAGAATTTAATTTTATATTTTATTTTTAAACATTTTATCGTACTTTTTAAAAATATTTATGTTTTTAGTTTTGAAACATAAATATTTTTGAGTACATCTTTTAAACCATTATATACAAGTTCTGTTCATTTTCAACGCTTAATTTTCATTTGTTTTCAATTGATTTAATGATATTAATTCTACTTTTTAAAATATTTTGATGGAAAAAAATTGTTTAAAGCAAAATACATATATTTATTCACAAAAAATCTCAATTTCAAGCACAATCTTATATAAATAAACATTGTGAGAAAAGAGGAATAAATGTGTAACTTTTACTCCAAATAATATTAGGAAATATTTCATTTAGGTAGCTAGAAAACATAGCATATGTAAATAACGTATGAACCATAGACATTGGTTGATATATCGATCCGAAACTTTGTTCTATTTTGATATATCACCTTGATACTTTATATGATACAAATATCATTTTGATACTTTGAATCAGGTTGATATACAAGCATTGCATAGATACACTGTATCATGCTGATACAAATATCATCTTGATACCTTATATCATTATCACTCAATCCTAGAGGAAACTAATTGCTGATAGTGATACGAATATAATTTCAAATTGGGATTTCGCTTCTAGAGATGGGCAATAATGTATCGACCTTGCTACTTTTATCAGTCCCGCAAAAGTATCAGGTATACTAAACTGATGCAGGCGAGAAGTATCAGGTACTCGGTATCAGTTTTTGGACTCAACTGATAATCTGCTTGGATCATTTAGTTTCGATCGGATGATACCATGTCAGTCTGATACAAAATATTTTATCAGCTTTAAACAGCTTTAAAATTTAGCTTATCGTTGTATATTACTGTTTCAGAGTGTCAAAGGTCAGAATTTCTGAAATTTCAGTGTAATTTTGAACAAAAATAACATATTTTTCTATTTTAATAATCTATCAGTTACCAGAACCTATTTTTGGAAGAAATATGTGGAGAATAGAATGGAATGAATTTTTTTTAATAATTTTTTTTTCTTCTAAATGCGCAGTTTAATACACATACTTACTATAAATAGTTTCGTTTAAGTCATAGAGAACCACACCACGAGGCCATCTTTTCTCCCGCATATCTACAAGTGGGCCATCACGACGATCCTGTAAATAATAGAAAAAAATAAGATGATGATCCAAAAAAAAAAATGTTCTAAATTGAATATTCAGCTATTTTGTTGAATGATCTACAATGAAAATTTCACAGAGGTATTGCATGCAAAAAGTATACTTTTCTAAATTTTACCCAGATAAAAAAAAGATATATACGGGATATAAAGACATATAATAAGTAGAGTTTCTTATTTTCATAAAACTAAATGCAAAAGACTCAGTAAATACTTTTAATCTGTACTAATAATAAAGAACTCGAGTCTGTTAGTTTGTTCGTGTTCCACAGGGAAGACCATTTCACTTAGAGTTATCAAATTTACATATCGATATATTTTGGTCAACGGTAATGTGAATTTTTCAAAAATTGTAATTAGCATTTTAGTTAATGAAAAATTAAGCGGAAAGCTAACGGGTTTTTTTTGATGATTTTCCTAAGCATGTAATTGCAGAAATCTGATTTCAAAACTATTTAAAAATTACAATTTTTTGATGAAATCGTTATAATTAAGCAAATGTTTCCTAGATTGTGGTGATTTTTTAAAAAAATATTTTTACACATTTTTTTTACTCAATTCTATTATAAAATTTCATGTACACAATAAACAAAGCAGTTAAATGGCTAGTAAAATAACATCACTAGATATCTATTACAATTTGATGATTAAAAATATTTTAGTGAGAGAATACGTAAAAAAGTTAATTGAAATTATACAAGCCTGTTTTCCTGGCAAACAAATTGGTCACCAAGAATGAGTCTTGAATTCATGTATATTATGATGCATTTTTATGCATTGCATAATAATAAAAAAACTTTAATGTTAACTTCTACAGCATTACATGACATGACTTTGAATTAGGATATATAAATGGGCAAATAATGCTGTTTTTATTTAATTAAATTACATAGTCTTGTTTATTTCTAAGAATCTTGCATATCCTCATCATTAACTTGAATTTAATTTCAAATTTTTAACTTTACGTTATTGACAAATACTTTCTTGAATGACTTTAGAATGGAAACGCAAAGTCTCAATGACTTTATCCTTAGCTCCAACCGACAGCTCATCGCTTTAAGGTGCAGTCCCCTTTTTCGAACTGTGCTATCTTCAAAAAAGTCCATCAAATAAACCATATATGTAGGGCCCGAAGTCTTTAGTTCAGCAGATAATTTTTTAAGCCTTAATAATCAAATTGATCCCACATATGAGTCAAACTAATCACATGTCCTCGGAAAAGTTCAGCCCCAACATGCGAAAAATTAGCTATGTTTTGTTAGAATGAAACTAAAAAGTAGAGAATTCGAGCAAGAATTATAACTGGCATGCGAATTCCCGGTTAATTAACAAATTGCATTTGAATAATAGATATTTTTACCAAATCATGACTTACATTTATGTATAAAATGGTATTTTTGCATCGCTTGTTTGTATTTTAATAAACAAATAGTTTCTTATCTAATATTTTGATTCATAAAATATCGCAATTCTTTCCACATAGATGAATCACGGAGAGTGACTCAAATTCACGCCAATTTCCATTGAAATATCATTGAAGTGAAATTCCAACTTGAAGATTATAAGCTTATGATTGAACAAGTTATTTTGTTCTGTACCTTAATATGACTCAAGACGAAACTGGCTGAAAAATGTTATCTAAATTAACATTCTACAACGCTGTGCTATATGAATGAGCCAATATTCCTCCTACAGGATGATCCATAATTTCCAAAATAAAATTTGCGGCTTAAATTATGGGCATTTCACACATTTCAATTGAATGTGAATTAATCTCTTCCTCCGAAAAAACTATTATGGCGGATTTAAATCTAATTAAAATTCTACGGCAGGACGCCAAACCGTGTTTTTGTGGTATAATTTAACGTGGAATTCGGGGGTTGGGATGAACTATCCTAACTGATGAATTTTTGAAAAATGGTCTCAGTATGTACAACATAAGCATTTTAAGTGCATGAATGGAACAAAGAATATAATTATTGTTCAAGATTTGAAATGGCAATTAAAAATTCTAAATACTACAGGTATCAATAAAATAAGTTTAGATGCTTAATCTTTTAATAATTCTTAATTTTTCGAAACAAAAAATTGCATCTTGCTTTCCAAATTTAATTTGAAAAATTGTTAAATATTTTAATAAAAAGTTTTTCTCTGGCAATATGAAACATTCCAGAATATAAGACACGACATAAGACTATATATATTGGGTTGTTCGGAAAGTAATTTCATTTTTTTTTGTGTGTGGAAATGAAAGACAGTTTTCGTATAATAAACAAATACTTTATTAAATTATATATTGGCCGTTCTGGTCCAACACCTTTTGCCATTTTTCTGGTAGTAGCATAATTCCACGCTCATAAAAGTTTTGGTCTTTGCTGCCAAAAAACTGATAGAGGTGGTTTTTGACCTCCTCATTTGAGGTGAAGGTTTTACCTTCTAAAAAATTTAGCGAACCAGTTCTGGCACTGGTGTACTGTCAACACACCTCCTCCATACACATCGGTCCATTTTTTTCTGGCTTGAACAGCATTTTTACCCTTTCTGTAGTAAAACAGTAAGATATGTCGAAAATGCCGCTTATCGCTCTCCATATTTAAAAGGGCACCAACCAAAAACTACTGCGTAGAATTAATTGGAAATTTTCACACACAAGCCTTGCTATATGAGCTCTCAAAGCATATAAAAATTATACAGCTTAAATGTGAAGTTGGATGCAAAAAAATACAATTAAATCCTCTGTCGGGAAGAAACGAAATTACTTTCCGAACAACCCAATAAGATATTTTTATTATGATTCCGAAAGTGTAATGACTTAAACACTGAATATATTTTTTCTTATTAGAATGATAGATATATAACACACTTTGTTTGTAATAAAAAATCTTCTTATATTCATATTCCCATATTTATATCTTAATCGTGATGTATTGCTAAGAATATATTCTCAATATTTGTAAATTGTTGAGATTGTAAAGAGAATGTAAACTACTTATCTTATAATTTCTATCTAATTTAAAGGACTATACAGAATTACCTAATAAAAGATAAATAAATAAAGCCGAACTGATTGCATCTTAAAAACATTCTTTTACATTCGCGATTATTCAGTTTGCAATCTGTGGCGTACTACTGAATCATTCAAATGCTCAGATAAGCTTTTTATTATCATTTGCTTATCTCAGAAGTCTCAGTATTGTTACAATTATCAAAGCAATAACATTGATTCAAGGTTATTCAATGGCTCTTGAGAAAGTTACACAAAAAAGGGTTCTATTATATTTATGATGCATTGAATTTTTTTTATTAATTAACAAGCTAATTATGTAAATGTCAAAAATATGCCATTATAGTTTCGAAAATTGACTGCCTGTAACCGATGGAAAAATGATCTAGATTTGTTTCGAATTTTAATTTAATTACATTAATAAACCTTTTAAATTTTTTAAAAGTTTACAATTACATTTAATGTTAGGAGTAAAATAAACGTGAATTCTCACTCCATTCCAAATTTGATTATATTTACATAATGGCCAGATATGATTATCTTGAGATATGACAATGGCTTGATTAGCTTGTACTGTCTTGATTTTAAAATCTTTTTGATGAATTGAAAAATAAACTATCTATTTTGGTTCATTTGGTTTCTTTTCATTTCATTATTCATTTCCTGATTTTGAATAAAATGCCCTTTTTTTTTTATAAGCAAAAAAAAAAAAAAAAAGGCGGATTCATATTAAAAAATAGAAAAGATTGGTTTTATTTAATTTTTTAAAAATGGTTTCAGTAGAAATACTTCTACGATACAATTCTGTTTTAACAACAACCAAAAAGTCCCAAGAAAACATTTTGCCAAATTATAAAAATATACTCAAATGCATTATTATTTATTATGAAAACTTTTGAACGTGAGAAGCACGTGCTATATAGTTTGCCGATTGAAAACGCGAAATTGGCGACATTTTTTCTTGGCGATTTTCGTTCGCCGTTACATTCGACACGTACCACTTATACTTTTTTATGCGTAGAATATAGATCTCCTGCTGTAAAAACCCTTATAATCGCATATTACATTAATAATTTCTTTGCGTATTATTAATAGTTTAAGAAAAGTGATAACCATAATTCTCAGATAAACCTTGATAATCCTTATTTAATCTTCTTTCCTAGTATAATAGAATTTCAATTATTTGAATCGCTGCAGAAAAAGAAAGAAATCTGCAAGCGAAATCATTTAGATTAAAAACGAATCAAAACAGCAAAACAATATTAGTATTACCATTATCATTATCATTTTAAGACAGAATAATAATGAACAGAATTTCACTGTGTGAAAAGCAACCCGGATAGAAGTTGATCATATCCGATACTTTTGACTTCGCTTAAGAAACATATATGTTCAATCTGTAATATTTAAAATGTTGTATGTAAATTACAAAATGTGAACAAAATTGTCTTTGAAATCCTTAAATTAATAATACATTACAAGCAAATTTCATTTTCTTTTGCCTAAAAATTCATCTTTTTTCGTCACTTATCTAATTATCTGGATCATATCGAATCCTAATTAATCGTAATCGGGATGACTGAAATTTCACGATGGGTAGAGCATCCTGGATGGTAGCTCATCATTTTTTAATCCTTTTGGCTTTACTAAAGAGTTCAAATATCCCCGATAAACAAGGTCATCCCTTGGTCAAACCCTTGTTCGAAAAAGTGTTCCAGAATTGTCCTGAATCTCAGTTGGTTGTCCTGAGTTATTTCAAAGTGAAATAAGCTAAGCAAGATTGTTTCGTTTGTTATTTATCACAAAATATTATAATGCATTATAATATTATATTACATTTCCCATTATAATATATAACTATAATTTGTATTTTTATAATGTAATTTTTAGGTAATAATATTAAAATAAAATAATTGTTTTTTAAAAAAAGTCAGCTTTGGTGAAATTCGTAACTTCTATTAAAGTTAGCATACCGAGATATAATCAAAGTGAAATAATCATCCTTGCGGAAAAGTAGAATAAAGAATAGCAAAATGCATTGAATATTCATGCTTCTGTATCTATTCTTGCATTTTTTAACTTAAAAGAGCTTTACTAATTACCTTATCATTTCCCCTATTTTCTGTACTTTTCCTAAATTTGTTAATTTTTCTAAATTTCCTTTCCCTAATTTTGTAAGATTTTGTCCAATACCTTTACAATTCCTTCTAAACTCTTTCCTGGCCTACACATCCTGGCTTTAGATCGACTCGGATTTATTTTCAGAACATTTGGCTAATATAAATTAATAAACAGCACAAATCATGAATATGCCAGTTCATAAATTGTACTCACCCATGGATCTTCATTTTCACCTATCATAATATCGCCATCAATGATAGCTGAAATGAAAGATATTTCAATGTCAGAACGAAGCGTTTTTTGATTTTGTATTCAAGGTTTTACTTTAATAAAAAAACTAAAAGCTAATTTCTAAACAATTAATGGATAGCATACTCTTCTGACTGGGAAAAAAGCTTTTAAATGACGTAAAGAATTAGTTGAATTCGCAAAACCCAGAGCTATAAACTAAACCAGGCATAAATAAATCACTCTGTATTTTTATATTGATTTGATGTTTTATTAAATGCAAGTTAATGTAAACTGGTATTATAAATCGTAAATCAAAGAGTGGAATTTTCGATATTTTCTATAATACATATAAGTTTTGTTGTGTAATATATTATAACTTATGATTACAGAAAACATAAGTGTTGATGTATATTATATTTAGTTGCGATGAAATGTTTCGCTTTATCAAAAATCTAAATTAAAAAGTAGAATTTGGTTTCTTTCTGTATTTTATAATACAAAAAATTATTAATGCAGAAAATTGAACTATATGTATATTTCATGTGCAGTTTCATCTCGTATTGGCCATTTACCTCATTTCTGTCAGATTCGAGACATTTTTTAAAAAAATTATTTTCAAGAAGTACCTGAAGAACATAGAATACGAATATTCTTATTTAGTTGAGTAACAAATAGCTGAATGAGTAAATTGTTTTTATTATATCAGATTAATGTTCTAGATCGAACGTTGTAAATTTAATTTAAGGATATCAAGTAGTTTCCAAAAAACGATTATTTACAAAAAAAAACATAAATGAAAAAATTCTCAAAAAGGTTAAAAATCAACTTCCAATAAAAATTTCTAAAATCGAAAATTTTCAAAAAGCAAACAATATAACTATCACTGAATGAATCATTTTTTGGAACGAAAAGAATGAAAACATTTAAAAATTCAGTGTAAAACAAAAAATTAATCATTGTTTCTCTTTAATAATACTTACTGCCCGGTAATAAATCATTTTCAGAAGCAAGCAATCCAGAAAACGTGATCCCAGAAAATATTATCCAAAAGAAAAAAGTGTTTATTTTCATTGTCTTCTATTTCTATTTCTTCCACTAAACCATTCCAATTACTATGCGTTGAACTAGCTCCCAACACAATATCTGTCATTTTTCAGGCAATTTTTCTGGTTTATCAGCAGCTGAAAGAAGTGTGCATGATAAACTAGTCAGGTGCAGCAACGTAAAAGAAAACCTCAATTATTCATATTGATAAATAAAAGTAATCTCAGTTTGATAAATTATTCTTGCCTTGCTTGTTGTTGCCTTAGAAACTGTTTTGCCTCTTGTATCCGGTATCAAAATCCTGAAATGTGTTTCGGATTTACCCCAAAAAATCTAAGATTGATTGTTTGCTAACGGCAAAAAAAAAAAGAAAAAAGATAATGCTGATATTTTTTATATCAAAGGAACTCTTCAAACTTGTTTAAAAATATTCTTTATATCAGCAGAACTCATATCTTATCAATAAGCTTTGGATTTTTTAATTGTTTAATAACGTAGAATACAGCTTATGGCTTATGGAAGCATTTTAAAAAACTGTTATTGAAAATATCAAAATGGATTGAAAATATAAAAACTCAGTCTGGACAAAACGAGTGAAAACGAAGCATAATTTATTGATTGCAAAATTTATATTTAAATCCAATGACTTTTTATCATCACAGAAACGAACAATGCTGCAAAAAATATTTCTCAATACAGTACAACAAAATTCAATTTGAAGAAACAATAATTTTGTCTCTGGATTTATTTTTATTTATTTTATTTTATTATTCAATTTCTTATCATGATTATTCAGGGTGAGTAACGTCATGAAAAGTATTTAAAAAGTGCTTAAATTTGAAAAACACTTTTGAGCACCTTAGAAGTGCTTAATTTTCAGAAAAGGTCCTTAAAAATTGCATAAATTAGAACACTTTAAGCACCTGAAAAGTGCTTGATTTTCAAAAAATTCCCTTAAAAAGTGCTTAAATTTGAAAACCATTTTTAAGCACCTTAAAAGTGCTTCATTTTCAGAAAAAAGTTCTTAAAACTGGCTTAATTGTCTCGTGAAGAGAGAATAAAGCTTTTTGTTTTGCTTTGTTTCTTCATAAATTGAATATGAAAATTCGAAATCATAATCGTAAAGGCTTGTTTACTGGATGTATCAAAAAAGAAAACCAACAAAAAGGAAAAAATTCGAAGAAGGAATCCAGGGGTTGCAGCACGTATTAAGATAACGCTTGATGATTCATTTTCTTTTTTTACTTTTCTTTTTCTTTTTGCTCTCTTTTTTCTACAACAATGTGCATTGCCATTTATTAAAATACAGGAATAGGTAGGAAGGGGTAGTAAGAAGTACTTACTGTGTCATACTTAATGTGAATTGAAAGGCGTTCGAACTCTAATTTTTAATGCTCTAGATGCTAAGAAATTTATTTAAGGTAAGGACTTAAGGTATTAAGGACTGGTAAGTATATATTTAACCTTTAATGTGTTATTAAAGAAGAATATGCAGATTGGTCCGATCAATAGAATATAAAATAGCAGGATAAATTTGGTGCGACAGAAAGATATATCGAACCTAAGAAAAACTGCTCTAAAAACAGTAATATATTCGATCATCATTCTTATTAAAATGTCGTTTTGGAGTAATCACTTGAACGACCTATTACAGGTATTCAACTGCATTTTATTGAAATGTAATTAATTCAATTAGTCATTACGTTATGTAATTATGTTATTACGCGATTGACTCACGTTAATTACGTTAGTAAATAGCGTAAAATCTTGTATGATGAAATTTTAATTTAAATCCTTTATTTTCAATTGTCCTGATTTCTTTCATGGTATTTATAAAATGTCCCATCCATCTGAAATTTTTCATTTCTTGGACGAATCTCTCCAAATTTGTTTTGGCTAAGAAAAAGAAAACTGCTGCGTCCGGTAATAAAAATTTTTAAACAAAAAAATAAAGATTTTTAAAATTTTTATTTTTTAGATATTTTATCATTTTTTACAGATTTTCTTTACTTCAGAATTTGATGCTGGTAAAGGGTGGAGGATTTAAGACCAGACAGACTAGGTAGCTAGCTCCCTAGGGCTTACGGGCTGAACAAAATCCGCAATCAGGTCAATAAACGATATTACCAGACAAGTAATCAAACAAATAAATTTGTAAAAAATATGAATTCAACCAATTATATAAAATTGAAATAATATTAATACTTTGTGAAGTACCCTATATATTCCTATACTATCTGGGTAGTACCTGATTTCATTATGTTTATGGGGTTATAAAGTTAAATGTAAAGTTATTATAATCACATGGTTACATTAATGCCAAACGTCTGTTTAAATTATATTGCATGCAAGCATTCACATAAAAATATAAGATCGAAAACGGAAAAAATGAAGAATAGTGTGCCTCCAAGTTTGTCGCCAATATGGCAATATGTTAAATTAAAAATATTTAAAAAATATTGATTAAAGATTTTAATTTTGTTCTTTATTATAATTAAAAGTTTATTAAATAAAGAAAGTTAAGCTTATAATTAAAAGTTATTTTCTTCTTTTTTTTAATGTGAATACGAACAGAAAATATTTATTCTTTTGCATTTTAATTGTCCAGTATGTGCTTTAAAAAATCGTCTGAATTCTTAATTTACTAAATCGTCTGCATTCTCACTTTAAAAGACAGCTGCTATGGAATTCTTCGCAGTTCTCATAATTCTTTTGGTGTTCTTGTAGTTGGTTCCCTTCATAATTTGTTATGTCGGCAATTGTGCAAGAATGGATGTCGGGTAAATGGGATGAAAGACCGTATTTCGAACCTGCAGAATGGATGAAGGGTGAGTGGAATATATTTTTTTACGCGTTGAGGTTGGGAAAAGGAGGTTTTGTTTGAAATTTTGTATGGAGAATGTTCCGATTACTTCTTTCTCTGTTCTCTCTTTTCTTTTGGTTATGTACTGTTCCTGTTATCCACACAGTTCTTATGTTCAATGTTCTAGCGAAGCTACTAGGATCCCGCTCCCGCTGCTAGCAAAGTCGTAGGATGTTTTTTTTTTTTTTTTTTTTTTAAGTTAAAAAATTCTGCCCGCTGCCTTTGGCATCTGTAGAAGGCATCGGGCAGTCTGGAAAAAAAATACTTCAGTCCTAATTATATGGCGGGAAATGGCGACCGTAACTGTTCTGCGGAAGTATTTATTTTGTTCGCCATCTTTATTGGCGACTTGGCATTGTTGGCGCAGCGAGGAGCACACTAAAATTCACTTTTACCATCTAAAACTCATAATGAATAAAAATAATAAAATCTAAAATAAATAAAACTTGAAGGGAAAAAATTAATCTAAAATTTATTTTTATTATGTTGTTAAGTTAAAAATGGACTGAAATATGAAACTAAATTGACCAACTAATTAAGAAGAGAGCTCTCTTAATGGATATTTTCTAAAACCGTCCGCTTTACCAGATTCCAAATTACTTTAGTATGCCACTAATTCTACAACCCTTGCTGCATGCCATTTTACATATAGATAATTCTATCGCGAAAATGCTGATATCTTGATGAAATATCTCATATATATTCGTTTGTCCCATCAAGATTCAATAAAAAATTTTAATATACAATAAACGTTTTTCTATTATTAAGTTTCATAATTCGCGAAATAGCTTCTAAATATTCTGGAATATTTTATAGATTATTTTAAATGCTATAATCTAAGAAATCAAAAATCTATCTAAATTTTTTAAAACAATATATAATTTTGTTTTAAAAATATGAACCTCGCATTTTTAAGTCTGTGGTGAAAGCCTGTGGTGTGTATTTTACGTCCCAACAGCAATGAGAAACAACTGTAATAAAAATTTCAGAAATAAATCCACACACAAAAGAAATTGCAGATAATTTTATTATTTTTCTTGAATTGCATAAACAAATGAGAAAAATGTATGTTTTTTCTACAATAATTAGAATTTTACACCTTTAAAACATTTTTTAGCACACCAATTACAAGTAGCAAGGCAGCTTTATATTTAGACCCACCAAACAAGTACCCAAAATTTGAAACAAAGATAAACGACCCGTGATTCGTTCCTCACGAAATGCTAAAAAAGGTTGGATCACGCTTTCAAAAGGTCAAGCCTCCACACACACACACAAAAAAAGAAAGATGTCAGCCTTAGTAAGAAAGTTTGTTACTGGGAAAAGGTTTTTCACTTTCGTTAAGAAAAAAAAAAAAAAAAAAAAAGGTCATCATCGTTTTACTACCTTTTAAGGAGTCGGTCGGTTATAGCAATGAATCTGAACAATGAATCACATTGGTTCAG
Source organism: Argiope aurantia (assembly GCA_026543865.1). Lineage (NCBI taxonomy): Eukaryota > Metazoa > Arthropoda > Arachnida > Araneae > Araneidae > Argiope > Argiope aurantia. The sequence continues at coordinate 131,103 of JAPMOR010015670.1, forward strand.
GCTAAATAACCGTAGTAAGACCATAAGCTATAAATAACAAGATTATGAAAGTTTGAATTAAAAGGAGGATTGTTATGTCGTCCTCAAACCACCTGCTGGATGGATAACTTCCTGTGGTTTCTATTTTTAGAAATATTTTGAAAATCGTTGTTTTCGGAATGGTGCATCGACACGAATAGGTAATTCATGTTAATCAATATGTTTTACATAAGCAATGATATCAAAAAAATATTCTTTAGCAGTTTTTTTTTTTTTTTTTTGATTATGAATAATGCATTTTCCTATCGAGGAAAGTAATAAAAAAAATTATGCCATCTACTCTTTATCTCTAGTTACATACAATAATTTTAATAATGTATTTTTATATTTAAATTAATCGTTTTATTTATTATATTTAGATAAGTCATGCACTATAATTTGTTCTTAGAAAAGCGTGGTCAGTATTTGAATTTATGAATGAAACCAGAAATACATACATGAAATATATTTATAAAGATGCTGAATTGCTTTTCTTGGCAATATTTAAAATCGAAAAGAAAGTTAGTCATGTTATTTTCAAATATTGCATTTTTTTTTCAAAACTATAAATTGGCGTCCAACTCGAAGTTAAAAAATAAATTCGAAGAAATCTTTTCCGATAGTAAGATTTTTTTTATTTACTTGAAGAAGATTAGATATTATATACGGATTATCTGAATCTGATGAAGTTAACCATTTTGCAGAACTTTCAGTTATATAAATAACTTTAGCCAACCATTAATATGATTATATTCAAGTTGACTGAATAGTTAAATTAACTAAATGAATTTATAATAATGGCAAATCCGTGCTAAATTGAAAAGTAAGTACAAACTTTTAAATTGGAGTACTTTATTTTATATGATGTGCGTTTGTATGCGTATATATTTGAATCGTTATTTTAAGTGTAATTTTAAAATGGCATTATCTTACTAAAAGGAAAACAAGATTTTCTAAAATTAAAGTATATTATAACTATAGACAATTCAAAATTATAGAAATAAAGAATGCAATTTAAAGAAATACGTTATGATTATTTGAGAAAAAAATATTTATAACTGTAATTAATGATAGAAAGGAAAAAAAGTACAGGAAATTAAAAGAATTAGTGCTGAATATTAGAGAGAAAAAGTCACGCACAAAAGAAAGAAAGAATTATGGACAAAAAGATAATAATAATGTCCTGCGACAAACACCGCACAAAAGCCTGGAATCGAATTTCTGCGATATGCTACGACGCAGTATTTACATTTGCAACTATTCTGAATCGAGAAATGAGTCGTTTGCTGACTTTTGGTTATTAGAATGCAAAAATTAAAAATGATTTCGTATTAAAAAGGTTATTTAAATTTCAACAATCTTTTTTGTGGACTATAAAAATTTAGATTCAAATCAGTGAAATGTGTCCCTTTAAGCATAAATTTTTAACACCTATAAAATAATGGATAAAAGTGAATTGATGGATGCATAATATATGTAGAAAAACGTCAATATAATGTACAATTGATACTTTCAATCATGCTGGAGAATGGATTTAAACTGAAAACGATTCTAACAAATTACCTACTAAAATGATTTCACTTTCAACCAAACAAAATGTTTTAAAATTATATTTGAAACATTTATATATTTAGCCTAAAGTTCTTTTTGTGAAAAAAATTTGAAAGTTTTCTTTGCATTATGTGCATTGCACGTCGTGTCGCGCAATTTACTGAGAATTTACGGCCAATTAATATTATCATGTTTAAAAGATAAAAGCAAGAAAGTTGCATAATATAAAGACGTAAAATTTTAAGTCCTGTTCTACAAGAAAAAAACTAGAGACAAATTAAAGCATTTTGTGACCCAAGGCAATGTACATCATGAGGCCTCTCTTTTAATGTCTGTCTGTTTTATTTCCCGTTTCAGTGAAATTTAAACTTAATCAACATGTTAATGATTTATTTTAAGTTCGTTTTTTTAATTTTCTGAAAATGTATGCTTTTTTATTTATTTTTATGATTTATTATTGCAAGACATCAACATTCGCAAATAATATTAGGCCATTGCTTACAAATACTGTAATAACAAAATAAATTTAATGGTATATATAGGAATCGAGCCAATTATAAGTGAGAATGTTTTCATTTTATCTTAATATTTTGAAATTCCTAATTAACAAAGCGTAGATCTTATTCTACTATTTTACAATTCATAAAATTTTAATGTTTCGCACATTTATCACGAATCTAGGCTAATATTATTTTTAAACAACTTTTTATGGCCTGCTCTCAACATAGCGGCCTTAAACAATTTGGAAATCCGACTAAGCTAGACAGCTGCCTATGTCTTCAAGGTATCCTGCAACAAACTAAATATGATGCAATACTTCTCGGTAAAATGTTTTCTTCAAAATTAGTGTATGTATAAAATTTTATTCTTTGTTTATACAAATATCGTACTATAGTACGATAATACTACCGCACTATAAATTAACATACTATTGAATTATCAATTATCTTTATCATAACGAAATATAAAGTACGTTCCTTCACTTTTTTTATATCGGTTAGTGAAACCTTTCTAACTACCTAGCTGATTAGAAGCAACTTCATGACCAATTAGAAATATCTTTAAAAATTTTCATACCACTTTTTACAATTTTTACTAGATTTTAATTTGTGTTTTTAGATTAGTGCACTGTCTATAAATTGCGTGATTCATAATTGTTCAAAACGCTATTAGAGAATAAAGCTCAAATCAATATTATTACTACTAACGTTAATCGATATTTTAACGTTTTATCTCAATAAATCTGAATATATAATTGCACGAAACCATTTTTGTACCATTTTAAAATTATATATATATATATATATATAATCCTTTTATTAATTTCAAATTTTATTTCCCCTCATAATTTTCTGCTATTTTAATAAATTTAAAAAAATACTTATCATTATTTTAGCTACTGAATTTTTATTCGTAGTAAACATTGTAATGATATCGAATACATGTTACATTAGTTTTATTGTAATAATAATAAAGAGTAATTTTTTAAAAATAATGAAATAATAAACGAATTAAACATGAAATATAACCGTGTTACGATATTTCGGACTAGAATTGTGAATATAGTTACATCTTTTGAATGAGAATAAATTTACCAACAAATAGATGCAGCTGAGGTGAATTTAATCGATAATGAATTCAGCAAATAGTAAAATATCATAGTTTTGGCTCAATTTTTAAATTTTTTTAATATTTTTAAGAAGTTTATTTTGACATGGCTGGTGCAATAGATTTTTTTAAAAAATTTCACTATTCGAATGTTTAGTAGTTTGTTTAATTTTTGAGGCAATTTTTACAAAATATAACAGCAAGAAATTAATAAATTTTAAATTAAATAAAATTCAAAATATTTAATTTTTAAGATTTGCTTCTGTACTTTAGTTTGAAATTGAATGGAATTATCTCGTTTTTATAAACGACATAAAAATAAATCAATGCTTTTAAACATGACAATACTATCATGGTACGATGCTTCGGACAAAAGGTTTTAAATATAATTTTTTTAATATCAAAATAAAGAATTAGTATTTTACTTTAAGATGTTATATAATGTCTAGTCTATATAAAAAAATCAAAATGCACAAAACTTGCTTTAAAGCCTAATTATATTTAATGGAAATTTCTTAGGCAAATTAAAGAATTTAGGTAAAAAAGCAAGTACAGAAACCAACAGTTGAAATAAGTAACTATCGAAATCAGTAACATTCTACAAATATTTTAAAATTAGAAAATTTCAGAATATTTTGGAAATTTTAATTTTACTTTTTCGATTTGAATATCCAATCTGTATCTATCTATAATTTATGACAGCATTTCAAATGTATCAGTTTCACTTCTGTTTCTTAGAACATTATATTATTTTGAAAAGTCAGATGATCAAAGATTTTGAAAAGTCAGATCAGTTTTGAAAGATTAGATAAAGCAATAATCAGATTCAACGCAATCATACAAAACTTTGAAAGTTTATTATACAATTGAATCATAAAAAAAGAGAAGAATCATTACTGAAATTTTCAACTTTTGGTAATTTACAATTTTCGAACTTTTTGCTAAATATCATTTACAAAAATCACAAAATAGTAGAATATGAAATGATACAAAAAGAGTTAAATGGAAAAAATACACAATCACAGAAGATTTATTTTCATAATATTTACATTTTGAAAAAAAATTTCATTTTTAATAAAAGAATTAATGAAAAACGTTAATTTATTTGAGATCAACCCAAATTCAGAAATAACTTATTTACAACACAGGGCATTACTGAAATGCAAATTCAAAATTTATTCTCGAATTACTTGACATTTTTTTAACAAATTTTTCTTTGTGCGTAATTATAAAAATTAATCTCAGTTATTTAAAAACTTCTACAGAGAAAGTGTTGAAACATGATTGCCTAGTTACAATTGTACAATACAATTACTTATGTCCCAAAACCCGGTTAGTTCCATGCATTTTCACAATTCGCGTAACCACACCCGATCTTTATTCTTAAAAGGCATGAAAATGATTCGCGCTTATGATCTGAGCGCAAGATTTATTTCCATTTGTCTAGAAGTCATTTATCTAGGGTATTTAGGAAGCTTTTACTTCTTCACGTGCAGAGATTACAGCCAATAATAAGCCATTTTGACACGCCTCAAGTCAGCTTAAATATCCGATTTGGCAGGTGTTTTTGATTTATTTCATCAGCTGTCAATGCGTGTGTTTTATATCCTTTGTTTCGATATCAATTTATCTTACTGAATTTTCATTCTTTTTATCCAACATTTACTTAGACGATTTTTTACGTTTAATTTATCGTTTATTTGTAAGATGACTTAAGTAGATCTCTAAGAATTTTCTATACATCCCTCTCCCCCAGGAAATTATTAAATGGATTGCTTTTGATGCAATTCTTTTTATTGGATTTTGTTACAAATAGAGCAATCTATATTTAGATTATCAAAAGTTAGAGTTATTGTGTATATTTTAATAAATTTTGAGCAACTTCCTTTCATACTTAATTTGTTAATAGAAAGGAATTGCTTGCTATTTCATTTAAATAAATATTAAAAATGATTAATATATATTAAGTGTTAATCGACCACCATTTGAAAAACAAATGCTTTCTAAATGGAGGTCGGTAACACTTTATAAACGTTTTTCAAGTTTTAGAGCAAATTAAAGAAATGATATGCTTCTTTTATAAATTTACTCAGAGAAAACAATAATTATATTTCTAAATATGAATATGAATTTCCGTTTTAGAATTGTTTTCTCTTATTATCATTTACAAATTTTATACATGAGTTACGGGTAATAAAGCATTAAATTACTTTTAGAAAAACAGTTTAGAATAGAATGATTTACTTAATCTCATGCGGAATAGATACGCTGATTTGGCAAATGGAATAAAAACAATAAAAAAAATTACATCACTTAAGAAAAACAATTAACAAAAAAACTAATTCCAGAAATGATGGAAACTTCTCTTGCATATTTACAAAGTAAGGGAACATCAATACTCTTAAAAAAAAGATGTGCATGAAATGCTTCGATTTTACAAGGAAATCTCTGCATAAGGAACACAGTAAGCATCACAGGGGCTGTTTGTTCATTACCCAGAGACCTCAGATTTGGCAGATTTTTCGAAAACGTTTATTTTTATATGTCCATTGGTCATTGAACATTGTCCCATTGTTCACTCGACGATGCTTAAGATTTAATGACCGATCGTTTTCTGATTTTCCTCTGTTCGATGTCGTTTTTCCTGACTGGGTCCACCCTACACGAGCATCCAGCAGGGAACTTGAAGAGGGCCACCACAGGGCTGCGGTTTGGATCGTGAGGATAGACAGCGAGTAATCGGTGCAAACTGTATCGCTGCTGGCACGTGGAATCGTAGTATGGCGAGATGAAAGAGCAAGGCTCGTTGGGACGCCTAAAATTAGATATAAAAACATTAAATAAAGCCATATACCCTTTCTTACGTATCATTGATAAAGTATAATTATTTTAAAAGTTCCGATAATTTTATGCTTAAAGTATGTGTATATGTTTAAAATGATTTTTTTTTTTTGAAAATATAAATTACAAAATAATTATATTTGTGATTTTTTTGCATTGAAATAATTAACCATAAGGGATTGAACGTATAAAAGCCAAAATTGCTTTCAAATTGAAATAAATTAATGGCATTTTTGAAGGCTAAAAAAAGGAATAAAACAAACATCTTCTAATTTAAAAGTTTATAAATGCTTTGCTCAAAATCCAAGAAATAATTTAAGAAACCTATTATATTGTTCCTGAACTAAGAGATAGATCGTATTTCTATTCTATCTTTAAATATTAGTGTTAAAAAACATGATTTTTTTTTTAAAAAAATTTCCACGTTAAGATGCATTAAAAGAGCTGTAAATCCATTTAAATGAATGAATTATTTGATCTTTAGCTCCGAATCTACAGAGAATATTAAATTATTATTATTTCTTATTTGAAAAAAATATGTAATTGGTTTAATTCATAAAGTTTTTTCCATGATATTTTGAAAAATTTAAAATGTGATAAAATGGCATTTAAAGATACCGATACTGTATTATAATGTAAGTTTTGCAAATATAAAAGTTAAAATAATTTTCCAAAAAATTAACGTAAAAACAAAATTCGAAGGATTTAAAAAAATAATCTACTAATAGATGTGAATATTAAATTTTAAAAAATCCTATTTTTTTTTACCAGAAATCGACTTTTTAACATGTTCGTTTATTTCAATTTTTAAAAATAGTTCAGAAGGTGAATCGTTCACCAATAAGGACAGTACAAATTAGTGAGAGGCTTTTCCAGTTATTAATTATGTAAGTAACAAATAAGTAATAGTCATTAGATCATAAATTAACTATTACTTGAATATTCAGCAAGCTATTGATCTATTGTATGTGTGGTAAAATTCAATGGTTTACATTTAATAATTAAATATAAATCATTGAATAAATTATATTAATTTAAAGTATATTATATTTTAATATTTATGTCATCTGTACAGATTTTTTTAGAAATATTTAAATTCATACAAGTATTGTTAAAATCGCAAAAGTGTGGTTATATAGTATACAAAAGGTCGTTAAAATAAATTACATAAGTTACGTAATACAAGAATGCGATAATTAAGATGAAAAGACGAGTTCGATAAGCCAAACGATATTCTCGCAACTCTTTGCAGCGTGAGATTAATTATTTAAAAGTAAAAAAAAAAAAAAAAATGAACGATAAACAGTAGGGTTATTTGAAGGTGACGTCACTTCATGGAAATGCCGAACACCAGTTAAGGCACAATTAAAATTCAGATTGTGAGAAAAAATAACTTACTTGCAACTCTCTGTTCTGACTTTCTGTGGGAAGAGATCTGTGTTAATGATGACCATCCAGTCTCCGGACACACTTTCCTGCGCCCATCCTGGTCTCAGGAGATTAGCTTCCGTTTCGCAGGCGAAGCTTCCTCGTGCTGCTGGACTATCACCATATTGGTTCTTGAAAAGTTCTGGATCGCCAACGGTCTGCAGCTCCTCATACATGATGCGGACTTTAGTCATGCTTTTGTCCACCACTCGATTTACGAAGTCACTGCATGAAAGATTGATTGTATTTTATATACGATTTTTTCCAATTAGCGCAATATATTCCCTGATATTTCCACGATGTTTTTCGATATTCTGAAGGTCTAAAAATATTGTGAAGATATAACAATATTTCTGGACTTTTTGGGTCCAAAGACATTTCTTAACGGTTTTTTAAGAGGTAAAGATGCTATACCACATTTCAAACCCATATATCCTTTTAAGATAAGAAAGTTTAGTATAAGAAATTAATATAGATATTAAATTGTACGAGTCATGAAAGTACTTAGATAAATATTTTTCTTCTTTGCTTTATCATCCTGGTATTTACATGACTTCATTCAAGTTTATGTCTTCTATATTTGTAATGAAATTTTACAATCTATTTTTTACTCACTTCCTCATATGATTTATTAAATAATTTACACAAAATTAATTAAGTATATATTATAAATTCACAAAAGTACGATTTTGATTAGACTAATATACGAATAATGCTAACGAATACGAATAATTTTCATTTAACTAGAAAACGGTATTAAATAAATTAAAGAAAGCTTAAGAATAAAAGAATAAATTAAAATTTTAATAAAACAACAAATAAATGATAAAGCAGATGAATAAAAAACAAATAAATTAAAATTCTAATGCAAGAACCCGAATGTTTCTTAGAAAACATAATTTTGTAAATAAGTTATTGTAAAAAAAATCGTGTTTAACGTTTCGATTGGAAAATTCAAGATGAGTAAATTAACAGTAGGTATTAAGCGTAAATCGTTCAAGCATGAATTTACTCCAATGCATTAATATAGTTGAATTGTATTTATTTTAAGAATTCGTTTATTTTAAATCAGTACGAAATAAATTTCCCGAACATTCTATTTAAAGATAAGAATTAATTATATTTCCCGAATATACTAGATTCAATCAATACATGGTAAAGTTTTGCATTTAGAACATGGTTTTGTACAACGGTTAAAATCAAGCTCAATTAAGTACTAAATTAGTGCTGATATAATTACTTGGGATTACTTCAGAAGTCGAATCGTTTTAATATTTATTTAATTAGTATGTTGTTAATCAGTAATAAAGTACATATATTGTTTTATATTAATATGTATATAAAGAATTCAAAATCTATATCGTTACATTCTAAAGAGACTCTTCAATTTTTCTAAAGAAAAACTAGGCTAACTAATCAGAGCTGTTTAAATGAGGATCAAGGGGTCGAATTACGCGATATCACTTAACAAACTCAATTGCGCACGTCTTCTGACATCTAATGTCACGTTATTTTATGATATTTTGTGGCGATACTTTTTTTCCTACATTGTGGATCCCGATATTAAATTTGCATGGTGAATTAAAATATATTAACTTTGCATAAATTAGCCATTTAAAGACGATTTGGGATGTTTAAGGCACCAAAATGTTTTCCAAATAGAGAGGGAAAAAAACCCGATCTATTATGACTTAGAAAGAAGGGAAAATTCAAAGAAAGATACGATGTTCTCTTATATCTGGACTGATGACTTCAGTGAGTAATATTGTATCTGGAAACGAAAGCAGATTCTGTTGTATTTATTGAAAGAATGCTGTGTATCACAAGACAATTATATTGATCTCTAACATTCATTGCTTCTAAAAGTGAGAAATTACAGCTCAGAAACAGTGAGTTCATTTTACGTCTCATGCTTTCTTTCTTTCATCAAATAATTTAATACGTTACATATCTTTAAATTTAATACAATAAAGAACGGCATACTTACGCTGGATAATCGTCGGTAAGAATGCAGAAATTTCTTCCACTCAGAGCACATGGGGGCATAGAACCATCCGGTTGTGGACGATCAGGTCTTGGCACTTTTACTGGTGGGCCTTCAGAAACACAGTCATCTCCTGAATCTCCAGTTGGAGGCCTTGATGGGGGTCGAGGTGGAGGAGGTGGTCGCACTGGTGGTCGGGTTGGTGGGGGCTGAACCGGTGGTCTTGAAGGCGGTGGTGTTGGCCTTATAGGTGGTCTGGTCGGCGGGGGCGGTCTGACAGGGGGTTGTGTGGGTGGAGGTGGTCTAACAGGTGGTCTTGTAGGTGGCGGTGGTGGTCTTGATGTAGGTGGTGGGTACGTTGGTGGTCTAGTAGGTGGTGGGGGTGGTCTTGCAGTTGGAGGTGGTCTGACTGGTGGTCTTGTAGGTGGTGGGTATGTCGGCGGTCTTGTAGGTGGTGGTGGTGGTCTTGAGGTAGGTGGTGGATACACAGGAGGTCTTGTTGGGGGAGGTGGGGGTCTAGCTGTTGGAGGTGGTCTGACTGGTGGTCTTGTTGGTGGTGGATATACCGGTGGTCTTGTTGGTGGAGGTGGTGGTGGTCTAACTGGGGGTTTTGGTGGAGGTGGTTGTACAGGTGGTCTTGGTGGTGGAGGTGGTGGTCTGACAGGAGGTCTTGGGGGCGGAGGTGGAGGTGGTTGAACAGGTGGTTTAGGCGGCGGAGGTCTAACCGGTGGCCTTGGAGGAGGTGGAGGAGGTGGTTGAACTGGAGGCCTAGGTGGTGGAGGAGGTGGTCTAACCGGAGGTCTTGGGGGTGGAGGTGGAGGTGGTTGAACTGGTGGCCTTGGTGGGGGTGGCCTAACTGGGGGCTTAGGTGGTGGTGGTGGTGGGGGTTGAACTGGTGGCCTGGGTGGTGGCTGAACAGGAGGTCTTGGAGGAGGTTGAACTGGAGGCCTAGGTGGTGGTGGAGGTGGTCTAACTGGAGGTCTTGGAGGTGGGGGAGGAGGTGGCTGCACAGGAGGTCTTGGTGGGGGAGGGGGTGGCCTGACAGGAGGTCTAGGTGGTGGTGGGGGAGGTGGCTGAACGGGTGGTCTAGGTGGGGGTGGTCTGACAGGCGGTTTAGGAGGCGGGGGTGGGGGTGGCTGTACTGGAGGTCTAGGTGGTGGTTGTACAGGCGGCCTAGGTGGCGGCTGAACAGGAGGTCTTGGAGGTGGCCTTACTGGCGGCCTTGGTGGAGGTGGGGGTGGGGGCTGAACTGGTGGCCTTGGCGGTGGTCTTACCGGAGGCCTTGGTGGGGGTGGCTGTACAGGAGGTCTTGGAGGCGGCTGTACAGGAGGTCTTGGGGGAGGTTGTACAGGAGGCCTAGGAGGCGGCTGCACAGGAGGTCTAGGGGGTGGTTGTACAGGAGGCCTTGGAGGCGGCTGCACAGGAGGTCTAGGGGGTGGTTGTACAGGTGGCCTTGGAGGCGGCTGCACAGGAGGTCTAGGGGGTGGTTGTACAGGAGGCCTTGGAGGCGGCTGCACAGGAGGCCTAGTGGGTGGTTGTACAGGAGGCCTTGGAGGCGGCTGCACAGGAGGTCTTGGGGGTGGTTGTACAGGAGGCCTAGGAGGCGGCTGCACAGGGGGTCTAGGTGGAGGTGGAGGTGGGGGTCGAACAGGAGGTCTAGGTGGAGGTGGAGGTGGGGGTTGTACTGGAGGCCTCGGGGGAGGAGGTGGGGGTCGAATAGGGGGCCTAGGTGGGGGTTGAACTGGAGGTCTTGGGGGTGGGGGTGGCGGCCTCACAGGGGGTGATGTCGGTGGTGGAGGTGGCCTAGGAGGTATTTGTGTCGTTCCTGGTAAAAGACATGGACAAGGAACTCTATTTCCATATTCGTCCGTTGGGAAAATTAGTGGACGAACTGTCGGATCAGTTACTTCACCTATATACTTTAGCCACCATTCTTTCCACCATTCACTTTTATGTCCCTCATGCCCTCCTCCGAAGTGATTAGTGCCTGTGCCAATGTTAGTAGATCCGGAAGTCTTCCTTCCTCCTTTGACAGCCCTTTTGTCTCTTTCAACCTGTCTTCCTTGGATCACTTCTGTACAGCACAGAACAGAGACCAGGAAGACTAAAGTGGTCCATTTCTAAAAAATAGTATAAAAATGTCTAAGACGTAATTTATTGACTAAAATCTATTTAAGGATATATTGGAGTATTTAAAGACTTATTCCAGTTCATCCCCTGTTAAATGCAGATGAAGTATTTTATAAAATACTGGCCACTTTTAAATGATCAGCTAAGTTCGTCAGGAATATTGTTGTTTAATATCAGCAAATTCCCTTATATATAGCTTAATGTTTGTGATCCCCCCCCCAAAGTATTTTTCGGTTTCAAATGGTTCGGTTTTCCATTTTATTTTAACGATTTTACACTTGCTATTCTTATTGTGAAAATAAATCTTCCTACTCAAATCAATTTCCTGATATCATAGAACCATTAAAAACAAAATTAACCAGATAATTTATCTTCTAATTTAACATTGTCTTTTACTCTACTTCAATTTCTCATGTGGACTGCATAGTTAATTTAGGAAAAAAAATAATTGAGGAATTAAACGTTTGGTGAAATGCTGAAGACGTTTTGAATTTCATTGTAATAATAAAATGTATTGTTCAAAATTATTTAAAAAATATTCTTCAGAAATTCTCAAAATTCTGGAGAAAAAAAA
>JAPMOR010015670.1:143636-156792 GCA_026543865.1 Argiope aurantia
GGTGGAGGTGGGGGTTGTACTGGAGGCCTCGGGGGAGGAGGTGGGGGTCGAATAGGGGGCCTAGGTGGGGGTTGAACTGGAGGTCTTGGGGGTGGGGGTGGCGGCCTCACAGGGGGTGATGTCGGTGGTGGAGGTGGCCTAGGAGGTATTTGTGTCGTTCCTGGTAAAAGACATGGACAAGGAACTCTATTTCCATATTCGTCCGTTGGGAAAATTAGTGGACGAACTGTCGGATCAGTTACTTCACCTATATACTTTAGCCACCATTCTTTCCACCATTCACTTTTATGTCCCTCATGCCCTCCTCCGAAGTGATTAGTGCCTGTGCCAATGTTAGTAGATCCGGAAGTCTTCCTTCCTCCTTTGACAGCCCTTTTGTCTCTTTCAACCTGTCTTCCTTGGATCACTTCTGTACAGCACAGAACAGAGACCAGGAAGACTAAAGTGGTCCATTTCTAAAAAATAGTATAAAAATGTCTAAGACGTAATTTATTGACTAAAATCTATTTAAGGATATATTGGAGTATTTAAAGACTTATTCCAGTTCATCCCCTGTTAAATGCAGATGAAGTATTTTATAAAATACTGGCCACTTTTAAATGATCAGCTAAGTTCGTCAGGAATATTGTTGTTTAATATCAGCAAATTCCCTTATATATAGCTTAATGTTTGTGATCCCCCCCCCCAAAGTATTTTTCGGTTTCAAATGGTTCGGTTTTCCATTTTATTTTAACGATTTTACACTTGCTATTCTTATTGTGAAAATAAATCTTCCTACTCAAATCAATTTCCTGATATCATAGAACCATTAAAAACAAAATTAACCAGATAATTTATCTTCTAATTTAACATTGTCTTTTACTCTACTTCAATTTCTCATGTGGACTGCATAGTTAATTTAGGAAAAAAAATAATTGAGGAATTAAACGTTTGGTGAAATGCTGAAGACGTTTTGAATTTCATTGTAATAATAAAATGTATTGTTCAAAATTATTTAAAAAATATTCTTCAGAAATTCTCAAAATTCTGGAGAAAAAAAAATGTATGGTAACAAAACTGCAGCATCAAATAAAAATTTTCAGTTTTAAAACGATGTAAAAATAACCTTTGTGCAATGATATTTTTGGAAATTATCTTTAAAAAGGCTTCAAAACCTATCTTAGTGTTTAAGTATTTCTAATTAAAATTAAAGAAAATCACTTCGAGGTGTACATTCTCACTCTCCAAATATATTTGTACCAAAATCAATAATTCAAAGTAAAATATTTTGTCCTATAGAACGCCAACACAAATATACATTTCTTCTTTATTAGAAGAAGAAATAAAAGCAAATCTTTTAAGAATCTATTATATCTAACTTAATGGCAAATATATTTTGCTGCTTCACTTGTTTAAAAAAATTATGTAAATATAAGAAAACATGCATAGTAATTCAAGGTGATTCAAAATTCCTTCAAAGGTGAATTCAAAAATGAAAAATAAATAAGAAAATACCATAGTTTGCTAAATATAACATATACCTATTTATAGAAAAGAATCTATGAGATTTATCATTCTAGCAAATAATAATTTTCATAAAAATATATGCAGACTTAAACAGGAAGAAAGCTAATAATGCAATAGTAAAGGGATTAAAATGATATAAATATTTAAGTATGTCTATAACATTATTTTAAAATGCTCATTTAGTTTTGTAATTGTATATATAAACGTGTTTTCAAACTTTTCATGTTTAATATCGACTCAACTTTGGTTATTTATCAACAAGAATAATCCCGTAATAAAATTGTGATGAACTTTATTTTTTTCTTAAATAACTTCTTTTAACTTCTTTTTCAAATTTCTGGTGATTCAAATTGATAGTATTGGTTATTATAATAATTAATTCGGATCTATTTGTAAACGATAACTCGGATGTCAAAAAAAAAAAAGTTGATGGTTTCATCTCTTATATATCAAAAACACGTTGCAACTTCGGGAAAGTTTTTCTATAAAATTTCAGGTTATAATTTTAATTAATTAATTTAAAGCGATCTTTTCAGTTACAAAGTATTCGTCTTTGATTATAAAATTAAAAAAATATTAACTTTTTAAAATCTAAAATTATATAGAAATATTTAAAAGATTTAAAATTCAGTGCCTTAGTCGGATTCTTTGTTCAGTTGCGTGAGTTTTTAAGCATAATGTGAGAATTAATAAATGATAATTACTAATTTTTTTATAACTTTGAACTTAATAGCTGTAAATTCGGTGAAAGGCTTTTTTTTTTTTTTTGTAATTCATATATTGAACTACACAAATAAATTTGGTCTTTTGAGGAAGAAGAAAAACCTCCATAACTGGTGGAGGGCAAATAAAAACTATGTTTATACATAAGCAATCTGAGAACAACATTATCTGTAAGAAGAATAAGAAGGGGGAAAACGAAATTACTATTTCAAAAATCAGCCGATGTTTCTTTTTTTGTGACATAAATTCGTGAATCGAATCTTTTGTCAGAAAAAAATTCTTTCACTTATTATATTTTATGTCTTATTTTCTCTATGTTCCATTCAAAAATTTGTTTTGAAAAGTTTTATTTGATAGCAAGTTATTCAAATATGCAAAATAACTGTTCAATATCTTACTACATAATATTATTGTTCTATAAATTAAACAGGTGGTGAAAGAAATTTCTCCGTTATGCGCATGCGCAGAATCCATCTTGCTTGTTTTGTCAAGTGTAAGGAAAGCAACTGATTATGAAATTTTTTATTTAGTTCGTTATTATTGCAAGGAGAAATTGCAAAGAAATTGCTTAGAATGTAATAAGTATATATTATAAGATAATGTATTTAATTTTTTAAATCTTATTTTGAAAAATACCAATAGAATAATTTTCATAAATCGGCTCCAGGAAGAGAATAGAAGTTATATACGTTCATTAACTCAATGATATTTTAAACTAAGGCTTTTCAAGAACTAACCCATGAAAAAAACTTTTTGATCGGGAAAATTAATCTCGGTCTTTCTTGTATGAAATTTCTGAGCATTTACAAGAAAAAATCCATTATAATCAGCTAACACCATTTATAAGTTTTTTTGTTACAAACAATTGATTTCTGACTTTATTCATTTTTTATTTTTTCTCTGTGAATACACTATAGAAAAACCCAACTACGATGCAGTAAAACAACGAAAATGATAATTATGCCCAAAATGCAGACAAATGAAAGAAGAAGATACAAAATAAAGTATTAAGAATCAAAAAATAAAGACATGAAAATATCTATCCTTCATAATATAATTTAAAAGACAAATTAAACAGTACGTCAAGGAAATATGAGCTCAAAAGTTAAAGTTATTTAACCCCAGAAACAAAGACAGAAAAGAAAGGAATATTTTCAGTATATGTTAATTTAATAAATTGATTTTGAAGCAGTCTTTCAAAGCTCTTGGTCTTTCGCAAAGCGAACACATTTGAGTATTTCAGAACAATTAATTTAGTAATTAATTAATTAATTAAGTTAATTAATTAGACATTTAGTAATTAATTATTAGATTTAGTTAATTATTTTAGTTAATTAATTAATTTAGTTAGTTAGTTTTTTATAGAAAATTAGCATGTAACCAATATTTCTAAGGAATTTTAAACTATGAATGTATCAAGTAAGATATATCTATAGAAAAAATATTAATCGAACAAAAAAGTAATACAAGAATTTACTTTATAGTTATTCAAGATCTAAAATAAGGTTGCAATATTAGATATTTGTGAGAACAATGCAGAAATACAAAACTTTTATAAATTTCTCCTTAGAAAAATCATCCTTCAATTTGATTGATATCTAAACATGCAAAGAATGCAAAGTAAAGTTTGTTTCTCCCGTCATTACTGTTGCCAAGTGTTAAGTAGAATATTTAAGTCTAGGGAAGGCTAAATTATTTCATGATTGAATTTAACGATAGCTTTGATTAAATAATAATGTAACAACAAGAATATTTAAAAGGTCTTTTTAAAAAAAGTGTTTCCATTTAAATAAGAATAAGAAATTAGAGTAAAAAAATGAACTTTTAAAAAATTCTGGACATTAAATTCCATATCCTAAACTTAGGTACTGATATAAAGTCTGAAAATAAATTATACTTTCAATCACATTTATAATTATATTGTATTTTTTAATGATTGTTTCGAAATCCTCTTCTTTTGTGCTATTTCAATGAAGTTTACTACCGTTAGCATCATTTCACACTTTTAAAATGTTGGATTTGGTATCTAGATATTTGAAAAAATTATAAATTTCTATTTATACTACCCTTTTTCTACCCTTCCGTACTTTCATAAAAGAACATTTTTTTAAACTTTTTCTTCAATGTTTAATGTTTTTTTAATTTTTAATGCATATCACAATTTATAAGTATAATTATTGAAAATACCATCATCAATTTTTTTATAATCACATCGGATAGCTCCACGTATATGGAACTGAATTTAAATTTTAAAAAAATATTTCATAAATTATTAATTAATTATGAAAATATTTAAATATAAGTTACGATCATGACATATAATTGCAGAAAATTTCAGAAAAACTAACATTTCTAGACTGAGTGGAGAAACAATTAAGAAATTGACTTTTTTTACAAAATAAAATTTATATTTTAGAAACACTTCAAATTAAATAAAAGTGCATTTTAAAAAGAACATATATTACAATTACACTATATTCTCATACATTCAGAGCTTTCCTAACTTGATTTTTCAACTTTTAAATAATTGTTGATAAGGTCTCTGCAATCCTAATTTTCCTCATGGAAGACAGGTTGTATGGTCGAGATCAGATTACTTTTTCTAAAGATTAATAACCGAATAATCCTTCCCTTTTTTCATCCATAATGAAGATAAATACCAAATCTCGCGAAAGATCTCGTACCTGCCTACAAAGAATGAAAAATTTCATAGAGATAGCACTCCCTTCTTTTTCACAAACAACAACTCAACAAATACTGCATAGAAAACATGAAACTTCAAGGTTAAGTTAAACAGTAAGTAATTTTTTTGTTTTATCCCCCTACATCAACGGTGATTATAAAATGAACTTAAAATGGATCCGTAAATCAATGGAACTAGTTGGTAGCTTTAGGAAAGTGTGGAGATAATGATTTTGCTCGTATATCCTATCCGCCTACGTTTCCTAACGGGCTGGAATATAAAAAAATCACAAGGGAGAAGATAGTATGTCTCTAAGGGACGTCTCCTGATAATTATGCCAGAAAAAAACATGATTAATTGACAGATATATCACATTATCTCATCCGCCAATAACCACAAGACTCGGGGCAAGATATTTATTTACAAACCAGTAGGCCTTGGCCTATTTGCAAGGATCTGCTAACATAATATCAAGGCTCATACAGGAATGATGCCCATGTACCAATCATGTGAAAAATCGCCGAAGGACGTTCAAGGAACATTTCAATTTTAATGATAATTGGGGTTAGCAGAGTCAACGGAGATGTAGGTGGGGGGATTCTGATGAAGCAGCTGTGGCTGTGGAAGATGAGGTTTACTGAGGATTGAGGCGTTGCACCTTGATGAAAGGAAAAGCTTTCAAAAAGGAACAATTTTCGATGGCTCAACAAGTATTTGAAGAAGATTTTTTCAAGTGATTAGGTGGTGTTGAAATCAATTACAAGATAATGCTTCAAAATTAACAATTTAATGAATAGAGGCATAGTATTGCTTAAAGAGGTTTCGTGGCACATGAACTTTTTAAGTTTATAATTATATTGATATAGCAGGAATAAGGGAAGATTTTCCTTATGCTAAATAGCATCCTCTATTGCTGGTGTTGATGACATACTGACTTATTAAGTTCATAGTTAGGAAGGAATGGGAGTTTGAAATTTGGGATATTAACTTCAACATTTTCGAAGAGATAGTTTTTTTATAGTGTTTGAAGAAACCCACGGTATCTTGATATTAGATTTTCAAACTTAAATTAGTTCAAGGAATCTTATCTCTCTTATTTAAACTTTCTTACTACAGCTAAGAGGAGCTGGTTGTTACAGAGAAGCACATCATTTTTCATTTTGCATTGCAATACATGCTTACATAGAGTTGTTGTACCTAGTTATTCGACTACATTTCTCATATACGCAGTTGATATTTGCTGGAATCAGATCTCTATCTCTATAATCCGGAGGCCTGAATTCGGTCTCAGGTCACTTAAGTTCATTTATTTAACAAGAAGCTGTCATATAAATGAAATATTCAATTCATAAACTAAATGATTAAATATTATTGCTTTTATTTCTATTGACAAATTAAAATGTCATAAAATATAGTGCTAGATACATTTTTAATTTTTTTTCTCATTTAGATATTAGAGGGTTTAAATAAAGATTGCTAATATGAGTTCTAAATTCTGTCTTCTGTATTATCCAAACTTTTTTTTTCTGCATTTTTTCAATGAATGCTCCAAACTCTGTTTTTCAATCAATCGATTCGTGTGAATTTGTAAAAATAAACATGGAAAAACTTTATTAGTAATAAAATAAGCTATACCGTGAAAATTTTTAAGAAATATTTTACGAATTTAAATGAACGAGTTTCTCGGTTATTTAATACTTTTTTATATCAATAAAATAACGGCAACAAAAAAACCCCGTTTTGAGCTGAATAATACTTGTAATTTAACTGACAAGCATTTTCTGGGAATAATATTAACCAAAAAAAAAACTTATTATTTTTGCTCAATTTCTCAAAATAATAACTGCAGAAATGAGCAAGGAGAATTCTTTTTCGTGATAAAACAAATAATATTTAATGGTTACACAAGACAGAGCTCAAAAAATTAATTTTCATAAATTTCAATTCAAGTAGAGCCTGACTAATTCAGGGGCATACGGGGAAGTTGCTCCGTGACCCCACATCAGAGAGGGCCCCCAAATCGAATAGAAAGTTTATTTTACGTTTCTTTTTTAGCAGAGGGAGGGGGACAAAAGAAATCAATTAGGCTAAGTCGGACCCTGAATTCAAGCTTATGAATTTCTCAATTATTTAATACTTTTTGATATGAATTAAAATTCAAAAATTACATTAAGCTGCCACATATTTATGATTTAATAGCTAACAAGCATTTATTCTGAATAACATCAAAGATTTTTTTGTATTGTAACGAGCTAATTTATTATGCTCAGTTTCTCAAAATAACACTAACAAAAATTTTCTTATAAGTATTTTGAGCTGGTTGTACCTTTTCAAGTATTTGAGATTTATCTTTAATAATGAAGCTTTTTCTATAAAATCAATGCAGTACAAAAAATTGTTTTTTCTAACCGCTATATTCAATTTAATTTGTCATCGCATTCTTTTATTATATTTTTAATGAGTGATACTTTTTTAATTTCAATTAATTTAATTTCCTGACACAGTTTCACTATAGTCTAATCCGATTCTTATCAGGTTATCTCTTTTAGAGCCGATCGAAAGTATTATACCTATGCGAAGAATGTCGGACGAATTTGACAAATTTTCTAGGGCTTAGGATAATTTTATAAATCAAAATAAAAATGATGTTTACACAATTCAAAAAGAAGCATATTAAGTAATAACGTGAGAATAAAGGATAGCCAATTGCATTTCAAAATTTTTAGAAAATGATGTGTCATCGCTTATGCAACGATATATCGTCATTGGTACGTTTCTCAAGTCGACAATATATCATCGTTTGACTTTGGACCTATATTAATAATATCTTTGAGATTTTTATTGACATTAGGCTCATAGTGCGCAGAGTCTTAAAATATGAAACTATCTTTCTGTAGCATTATAAATCTCATATAATTATTCTTTTCTTTAGTTTGTTGCACAAATTATTTTATCAGGATAAGTTCTCGATGTACTTCATTCTTTCACATTCTTTACATTTTTTAGAAATCGTATTAATTGATCGGATCATTTAATCTTAACTCTTTCAGTGTCGAACGACGTATATCGTTCTTATACCTGAACTGTTGGCAGAGAATTCAATGCTGTGGTTCTAATCTCTATGAGTGAAAATAGTGAACTAGTGCATTTTATTATATGTACTTGTTGCCCATTATCATCTATAAAGATCACTTCCAGCAAGTGGATGAGAAGTCAGGGGCTCAATACTAAATCCTTGGCCAACAGTTGCACAGTAAGGGACATTTCAAGGCTTAGTCATGACATAGTCTTAGTCATGGCTACATGAAGGAAGGTGAATAAGGTTTATTTTGAATATTGACCAGAAATATATCGAATTTATCCTGGTGATATGATCATTGTCATACTGAGTGAAAAATAATTTGAACAAAATCTGAATGGGATTCCAATATTTGGCTTTAACTCCTTAACCGTTTTGGGGTTTTTCTCTTTCTTCATTATCCAATTAAATGACACCTTCTGTTTTGGAATTGTATTCTTACAATTTCAGTTACAAATCCTTAAAATATTTATGAATTAAATTTAATTTTAAATTCGTTTTGAGTTTTTGAACGATAGTGTCTTTGAATGATTTAATTTTAATTCGTAAGTTTGAGAAGCGATATTTCGATCTCCATAGAACGCACTGGGAGGTGATTAAAGGATTGACACAAAAGAGCTAATGCTAATTTATAACGGAATTTCACTTTTAGATGTTTCTTTTGCAGATTTAATAACTAATAATATGACAGCATCAAGACGATATTATTTGAGGTTAAGGAATTTTCACATCAAAAAAGTTTCGAATCAAGAAAGAAAAATACATTTAATCCTGTAGGGAAAGTTTTAGTTATATTTTTGACTCTCTCAGCATAGAAATGCCCCAAAAGCCTATTCAATGGAATTATAGAGGATGCCCCAATTACCTGGATATTACTTTCTTTTCTTAAGTGCGCTTGATTTAATACTTAAAGCGCATATTTTGTTCGTTAAAGATACTTGCTCAGACGGATTTGGGAGATAGAAAGGTTTTTTGAGAACACTCAAAGACGTACAAGCATATATTTTAATTGAAAACCATCATCATCTAAGCAGGATCCTCTTTTGAATATTCATTCTTTTAGAATTGCGATTTTTAAGGTGGAAGTAGGAAATTCTTTGTATTTTTGAAAGAGAAACTCGGACATTCCAGTATTTTGCTATACCTAAACTCGAATAATCTTTGGAATGAGAGGGGTCATGAGAAAAGCTTCATAAATAAAGCATTTATGCCAGTAAATGAAACTAGGAATATTCTATCCATCCTTATCAATATTTCAGGATTAGAAGCATAGTTATTTATTCAGATGTTTTTCAGAGGATCTAAATTAAATTCATGAGCATCTTGAAGCCTAAACTTTATTTTTAGATTCTAAATACTTCTTACAAACAAGACAAGTCAACGAATTGTCGTCAAACAAACAATGTTAACAATAGAATTCACAGTCCTCCGCTTGTAATACAGGCACTCTAAGATGGAGGAATGGAGGTCTTCGACACGACATTCACGGTCGAAAGAAAAGTCGGTTTGGGCTGCTAATAGCATTTTTCAGTAAAGTTCACCGACTGTTGCGTAAAGGTTAGAAGGTCTTTCTTCAGCCAACATGAGTTTCGACTTTCTTCTCACCATTTCGCAAAAGCAAACATCGTATATCTTGAAAAAAGAAAGATGCAACGTTGTGCAATCTTCATTTCCCTTGGCGGAAAAACGGTGACGTCTGCATAATTTGCATTTTAATAAGTACTTAGCGACTCACTAATGGTTTGAATATAGGTGACTGAACGAGAGAATCATCCATTCATCATTTAATTTCTCTTGCATGACATAATTTGACTCTTCACCCTACTGATGGGTAGCTTTCGATTTTTAATATTCTGGTTCAGAAGTTCATCAGCTTGAGTTAGTCAACAAGGTAAAATAGTTAATAATCAGTAAAAAGGACAAATTAATTACAGAATTAGTAATATATAAGGGTCATGGTCGCTGGAATGGATAGAAGGATGAGTGTTTTTCTAAATTATACAATAAACCTTGGGTCGAATTTTAGATTTTATAACAAGTTGTTAAAATTTTTCTCACTTATTTAATATTATTTCCTTCACAGTATTTAGAATGTTTTGTATTTTATTCCATCTAAATCTTTTGCTATGGAAAATATTCGAATGCCTTGTTGTTATTGGATAATTTAAAGTATAACGAAATCTTTATTCGACTTTACCTGGTTTGGCGTACATGCTTCTGTATTGACAAGTAACACAGACGCTTAACAAAGGAATGAAATATTGAAACGGACTTTGCACATATGAATAACGTTTAGTTGACTTGTACCCAGTGATGAATTTCCGAATAACAGATTCTATGACCACTGCATACGGCATGCAGTTTTAGTTGTCAAATTAATAAATACGCAAAAAAATATTAATTTTACGAATTATAAAATATTATGATAATGTTAAAACTTTTATATATATAATAGGCTAGGTTCCTATCTGTTTCCTATTCACTTAGTTATTATAGTATTTATAATAAATAATATAGAATTTATAATAACATTTCCTTTAATATAATTGCATACAAGCATAAATGATGTGAAGTCATGAGTGAAAGCAATTAAATAAAAACACATTATGCATTTTCACATTATTATCCAAATTAGTGTTCATATTATTATTAAAATATAATCAAATTAAAATAAATCATAGACATATTTATTAAGTTTAAAATATGTTGTAATGGGGAATTATATTGATCAGTTTATGTAGTAAAGGGTCTTATAATGTGAACTGCCTAAGGGTGCAAATTCTTTAAATTTACTCACTTCTTATGGCTGAATACCAAAGAATTGTCAAGACTTATTGTGTATACATTACCCTCTACAAACTAACTCTTCTCTATACATCCCATTTTCAATTTTTAATTATAATAAAAGCTCAGAATCAAATTTTAAAATGTACATGAAGATACGAAAGATAGAACTTATTATATAATTTGAGTCATTTATCCGTGTTATTGTGGGTATCATGATTGTAATAAGTTAATACTTCAGTCCGAGATATCTAATAATTTGAATGTTATTCATTAATTTATACTACAAGAAGCATAAGAAGATATATACGCAAATAAAAATTAAAATGGGGAAAAACAAAAGGATTGTAAAGAGTAGAAAAATGATATTAAACTAACTGTATCAATTAATTAATTTTGTCATAGAATACATTAAAGACAGTTATCTGCAGTCATTCACTGAGATCCTTTATACAGTGTTTTTAAGTCTACCATGGCATTTTTAGTACCTGTTGAATTTCGAATACATCATTTTTGCAAGTTATATTGTGTAATAAATTATAAAAGAATTTATTTTCTTCTTGGAGATTTTAAACAATTAAAAAGTAGCTCCTACACTGATCTACTACCGGAGTGATTTGAATGACCCATACTGCGAAGTATAAATGGAAACGAACGGTTATCACCGATCACGTACCAATCCATTCTGAGGGAGGTATGTTCCGTCCGCGGAGTAGTGGATCACGTCATAACTGTATCCATCAGAGAATCGAGAATCTACTTACTTTTATAGCTGCTTTTAATTCACGTACTCCATAATGGGAAGGGCCTATTCCTTAATTAAGCCTCATTAATTAATTACACCATGGGTCCTTTAATATTCAAGTTGAAAATTGCCATTAGTTTTTAAAGCATTGAAACTTTAAACTGATTTCTTAAAAAAATCAATATTTTATCGAGGCTATTTTATTTCTATCGTAAATTATTCGTTTCAATGAACACAAATTAAGTATTTATTGGACTTTTAAAGAATCAGAAGAATTCCTTGGAAGATCTGGCAAAAAATCACTTATTTTATTCACTTAAAAATATATTATCAAGTAATTCATTGATTGATCAAACGAATTTGGAAGTTTTTTTAATAAATTATTTTAATTGACGGTTGAAGTTTACACTACATCCGTTCGTTATATTTTTGGAATATCTATCTAAAAATATATTCGCATTTTATTGAATTTTATTTGGCTTATAAAAAATCCGTTTGAAATTCTCTCAAGAAACAAATGAAAATTTGGACATATCTTCTAGTTCTAGTATTTACGTACTTAAACTTTCGTATATTGAAGCTAAATGCCTTCGAGGAAAGCATCATGAGTACGCAGATCCAAAGTCAAGATGTTGAATTCTTCAATACCGATTAATCTGATGTTTAGTATGATGGAATTGATAAAAGAGTGGTACTTTCGATCGGGGGCACACGCGGAATATTGGAGTGTATATTGTTTGGGATAATCTTTAATCGTCCACATTATATGTACACGACATTATTTGTAGTAAGCACAGAATTCAATGCTATGGTGATCTGTTTTCTAAAAGTTATGAAATTCCCTTATAGAATAAAAACTGTATTAGTATTATTAATATTAAATTCTAAATGACTATTTATTCCAAGGGCTGCAAGCAAGCCTTGTCTAGATACTGTGAGTGCTTATGAATATATTTCCTTTACTTATCAAAAATGAGGGAAAATATAATAAAACCTCTGCTAGAAAAAATATGCATGCTTTAAAGGAACATACTTAACAATATACAACACGTTTTGCTTCCTACAGTGTTGCCATCTGATATATATATTTAGCTTATTAACAAAAACATCCGTCCGAAAGTAGTAGAAGATAAGATATTGCTTTTTTTGTTTTTTTGCTACTTCTCCTCAGTACTCTCAACCGCCAAAGGGAAAATGAAGTCTCAGGTGCAAATAAATGCTAATAATGCAAGATTTAAGGAAATAATCTCTTGCTAATTCGACAACTAAAAAGTGAAGACACGTGAGCTCGAATACATGCAACTTCGTGTTGACATGAATCTGACAGTAAAGTAGGCAGGAAGGAAATGGTGAAAGCAGCTCTTTTCCTTGCCTCTGAGGAAGCATGCCGTGGAATCATTATATGGAATTTCTACACTTCGCCAAGAAAAGAAAGTACTTTTGCATTCAGTGCCTTGTTTATTTGTTGGTGGAATTAGAATATCAATGAAGGGATTTAGCTTCAAACTACAGTTCTGTAAAAGCCGGAAGGATGAGTTAATATAACTGGTGGTTGGAGATAAAATACTCCTTATACAGTAATGTAGAGAAAAAAAACAATAGTTCTAAGAAAGTAAATTCGTGCTTCACGTCTTAG
>JAPMOR010015681.1:0-11995 GCA_026543865.1 Argiope aurantia
ATGTGATTTATTGTAAAATCTACATTACACGTGAGGCACTTTGGCGCACGTCTCGTGTCTAATATTGATAAGTTTGAAAAAAATTATTATTTATAATAAGACTGGTTAACCTTTTACTTTTGAAAATGTTCCAACCTTGAAAAAAACAAGGAATTTTACCAAACTTGACTAGTAAAAAATTATTTTTATTAAAAAAGTCAGCAGGAGAGAAGGATGATAATTGTGTTTCATGAAAAGTAAATTTTATTTTCAAATTTAAGTAAATTTTATTTTGAATAAAAAAAATTACTGTAAGAAACGTTTTGATGATTTTAATTCTATTTTCTTTTTCCCGTAAACCAAACTCATTAACCACTAGATTTCATTTCATTTCCAACTTGCCAAATGCCCGAAATCGATGACCTGGGGTGTACCTGGGTGCTTAATCTCTCCCTTTTATTTACAATTTTTGACATTTTTTCCCGACTAATAAAGGGGGAAAAAGAAAAATGAAATTGAAAGAGGGACAAGATTAAGAGAGAGAAAGTTTGGTTGGTTTGGTTTGGTTTATTGGCGCAAGAGCCATATCTGGCTATACTGCGCCAATCGAATGGTAAAAATGTAGAACATTTAAAACAAAAATTCATTTATCAAATTATAAACTTAGATTTGTAAAAATAATATTGCTTAGATATGACGTTAAAAATGATTTTAACAATTTAAAATTTAAAACAATGATACATGAAGATTTGATGCAATTATGTAATGTACATCAACCTAAATAATGCTTCTCATAAACAGAATAAAAAGCTGCTAAATGCTAGTGAAAAAACCAATAGCTCTTAAGAATTTAAAAATGTTTGGGTGGTATTTTTCACCCACCAAGTCTTTCAATGTTGCAGAAGACGAATTAAAAAATTGAGCACGATAAAAATTATAAACAGGACATTCAATTAAAATATGACGAACAGTAAAATGTACTTGGCAGCTGCTGCACGTAGGTGCATTTTGGCCAAAAATAAGATGCTTATGTGTGAAACGTGTATGCCCTATACGGAGACGAGTCAATTTAACATCTATCTCACGTATAGGATGAACAGGCCAAGAAACAATGTTCGTTTCAACAGAATGTAATTTATTTCTGATCTGTATATCCCACGATTTTTGCCAAACAGAAAAAAAGTGATGATCAATAGACCTTTTGATGTCACAAAAGGGAGGTGAGGTTTGTGAGGTTTTTTGGCACAAGAGCCACGCTTGGCTAAGCTGCGCCATGCAAATGGTAAAATATAAAATCAGGGGTAAAATACAAGTTCAGATAATAAATATTATGTATTAAAAACTCAGAATTTGAAACTTATGAAGTGTGACAGTGTATCAATAAAATTTCAGAATTTAAAAAACATCAATAAAAAACCACAGAATAAGGAATAATACTGGTGTAGATCATGATGGGCACGATGACTGAAAAAACAGGTATCAGTTACACTAAATATATGTATAAAATGTAATAGCTTTTAAAAATTTAAAGATATTTGGGTGGTATTTTTCACCCACTAAGTCCTTAAGAATCAATGAAGTTGAATGAAAAAAGCGAATACGATGGGAGTTAAAATCAGGGCACTCAATTAAAAGGTGTTTAACAGTAAAATCCAAACGACATTTGGGGCACTTCCGTGCAGCTTCACCAAACAGAAGATGTTTGTGCGTGAAGCGAGTATGTCCTATACGGAGGCGAGTCAATTTGACGTCAACTTCACGTAAAGGGAGAACAGACCACAATCCAATAATAGGCTTGATTGAATGCAGTTTATTTTCGATAAGCTGATTCCACGTTAATTGCCAAGTAGAAAAAAAGTATTTTGTCAAGGACTTCTTAATATCGCAATAAGGAAGCCTCAGAGAGAAAAAGTCTGTTGCTGATTTTGCCGCTGAATCTGCCATTTCATTTCCAAAGAGACCAACATGACTCGGCACCCAACAAAAAATTATCTGAAATCCATCATTTTGTAGGGCACGCAAAGTTAATAAAATTTTAATTGCTATAGGATGCATCCGATTATGGTACTGTGAAAGTGTTTCCAGAGAACTCATGCTATCGGTGTAAATGGCAAATTATCGCTGATCAGATAGTGAAATTTTTTGGAGGGAAAATAGAATTACCACCAATTCGGCAGTAAATACTGAACAGAAGTTGTGAAGACGGTGGCTCACTGTATCAGATGGAAGTATAATTCCACAACCAACGTGGTCGTCTGATTTCGAGCCATCTGTGAAAATTGGGGCAAAAGAAGAATACTGATAGCGATGGTGTAGAATCAGCTGTTGCAAGATAGTCGGTGTAGTTGAAGATTTATCGAATCCGGAGAAGGGATTAAAATAGGAAAATTTTGGTTTATCCCAAGGTGGGAAGCAAAATAATTCGGGTGATTTAACTGCAATATTATCAAGGGCCGAGTCATGAAGCAGATTTTTTATTCTTTCATTAAATGGAAGGATATTAAATGGACGAGCATCATACAACCGGCGAAAACCGACTGGCAATGTGATTTTACGCACAGGATGCTCTGGCACAGACAAAATTCGGAAGTAATACAAAGCGGACAATTTATTACGCCTTCAATTAAGGGGGAGTTGGTGGCAAATAACATACAAACTCTAACTGGAGAAGTACGAAATGCACCTGAACAGATTCGTAAAGCAGAGTGATGCACAGTATCTAGTCTTTGCAAAACGGAAGCACGGGCAGAACCATACACCATACACCATACAACCATAATCCATACGAGAAAGAATGACCGCTTGATAAATACGGAGAAGGGAGGTTCGATCGGCGCCCCAGGATATTCGGGAGAGTACCTTCAAAATATTCAAGGCCCTCTCGCACTTCTTTCGCAGGTAAAGAACATGCGGAAGGAATGTTAGTTTGCGATCAAAGACCACACCCAAAAACCGTATTTCATCTACTACTGGAATAGGCGTATTGTGTATTTCGATAATAGGATCCAAATGCATGTTTTTCTTCCGGCAAAAGTGCACGCATCTACTCTTCTCAGGAGAGATGTTATGCCCGTTATTATGGCACCAATCTACTAGCTTATTAACAGCATTTTGCAACTGTCGTTCAATAACACTCATGTTGCTACCCTGGCAGGAGATCTGCAGGTCATCAACATAGAGGTTTCCATGAACTGATGATGGCAAATGATTCAAGATTTGGCTCATATGAACGATAAAAAGAGTGACACTGAGGACACTTCCTTGAGGGACACCCTCAGCTTGTATTAAATGATTTGAGTAAAAATTACCGACACGAACACGAAAAGTACGAAGTGATAAAAAATTTTGTACAAATATGGGTAAATTTCCTCTAAAACCAAATTTAAAAAGTGTTGATAGTATACCATAGCGCCATGCACGGTCATATGCCTTCTCGATGTCAAAGAAAATGGAGACAAGGTAGTTCCTTTTAACAAATGTGTTCCGTATCTGGGTTTCCAATAAAACGAGGTTATCGATAGTAGATCTACCTCTGTGGAAACCACTCTGCAACGGGGGAATGCATCCTCGTTTCTCCAAAACGTACATAAGGCGAGCATTGACAATGCGCTCAAAGATTTTACAGACAGTTTGTTAAAGCAATCGGCCTGTAATTCAGAGGGTTGGAAGAATCTTTGCCGGGTTTTAATATTGGAATCACAACAGCTTCACGCCATTGTTTAGGATACGTTTGCTCAGTCCATATTCTGTTAAAAAGCAGTAACAGATTGGAAAGGGAAGTTGTATTTAAATGGCGGAGCATGTTATACGTGATTCCGTCTGATCCAGGGCTGGTATCATGGGTTTCAGATAATGCCATTTCCAATTCATACATCTGAAACTCACAGTTATAAGGGAATGCTTTTCGGTCATTAAAACATAAAGGCAACCGTTCCGCGCGCTTCTTATCATCCAAAAAAGCAGGATTGTAGGAATCAATTGCGGATACTTGTGCAAACGCTTGACCGAGAACATTGGCCACATCTAATGGGGCAGAATACACAATATTACCTTCATTTAAAATAGGAATGGAAGTTTCAGTGTAAATCCCATTTGCAGCCTTTACCTTCTTCCACAAAGTTTTACTAGAGGTGTTGGAGGTAACAGAAGAAACAAAGGATATCCAGGATTCTCTCTGGCTATACCGGCGAATGCGGCGAGCTAGCGCTCTGGCTCTTTTAAAAGCGATAAGGTTCTCAGTTGTTGGGTACCTTCGAAAGATGTTCCATAATTTTTTCTGCCGTTTGTGACTGTCACGGCAAGCTTCATTCCACCACGGTCTGCGAAATTTTTTTAGACGTGGTGAACTTTTTGGAATAGTGGTATTTGCGGTGTTTATTATTATATCAATAACATGTTGTATTTCTTCCGATACGTCTGATGCACTGACCATAGCCTGAGTGATATCTGCCAATTGCATAAATGCAGCCCAGTCTGCTCGTTGGAAAAGGTAACGTTGGGGGCATGCAGTCGCATTACCTCCATCAGCATATGAGACGACAACTGGGAAATGGTCACTATTGTATAAATATTTTTCAACAGAAATGTTCATCAATGGCAAGAGTTCAGGAGAGCAAATGGCTAGATCAAGACTATGGAACGTACGTGTGGGTCCATGGAAATAAGTCTTCTCTTCATTATTGAGCAAGCAGAGACAGTTGTTAGAAATAAACTGCTCAATCTGCCTCCCACGAGAATTTGTGTTATCCGAACCCCACAACATACTATGGCCGTTGAAATCTCCTAGTAGAATAAAAGGCGAAGGAAGCTGGTCCACTAAGTTGTCAAGATCTTGTTGACGTATTATATCATTATGTGATAAATATATAGAACAGACTGTGACCAAAGATCGTACATGAACCTGTACTGCCACGGCCTGAAGAGAAGTATGCAAATTTAGAAGTGTACTCGGATACAGATTGGATGTGAAGATACAGACACCCCCAGAACAGTTGGCTCCAGTGTCTGCATCTTTCCGAACACAGTTATAACCACGTATTTTAATGGCACTATTGGGTCTCAAGAAAGTTTCTTGGACACCAATACAAATAGGATGAAACTTGTTAATGATGGTCTTTAAATCAAACAGTTTGGGCCGAATGCCGCGACAATTCCAGGAGACGAAGGTACCCATTAAGAGAGAGGTTTTGATGGGGAAAGAATGTGCATTTGTTGGTGTTGCCAAACTTTCGCAACTCATCCCGAGATCATTTTCATCCTCAGAAGGATGCAACTTTATATCGGGGCTATTGGGCATGCCAAAAAAGATGGACGATAAGTCCTTATGGACAATACCCTGCGTCGCCAGCCCCAGAGCGACAGAATTTTTTGACTTTGTTGCTTTTAGCTTCGATGGGAGATCTTTTTGAGAAAGACCTCGTTTAGCTAATCTTAATGTGAACGACGATATTTTGGATTTTCGTTTAGGTTTATCTCTAGTTTCCTTGGGAGGATCAGGGTTACTGCTGATAGAGTTTTCAGTGTCTGAATGAGAGGTTTTAATATTATCTTTTGTTTTTGTAGATTGTTTAATACAATTTGCACATGAACAATTAGCACAAAACGTTTTTTTAACTATGGAGGCATAAGTAATACCAGGAGTAGGAGTCTGAGCTTGAACTCTACGCTTTGCTTCAGGATAGGTTAAGTTTTCTTTAATTTTTATTGTTCCGATTTGTTTTTCCAGCTGCCAACGTGGGCATGATCTAGAGTAAGATGTATGATTGGCACCGCAGTTTACGCACTTTCCAGGTGCGGCACATTGCTTGCTATCGTGGCCTTTTTCTGCCCAGCGTGCACAAGTGTCGGTTCCACGGCAATTTAATCTTGAGTGGCCAAAGCGTTGGCACTTGAAACATCTGAGTGGATTCGGGATGTAGGGTTTAACAGGCAACTTGATATAGCCGGCATAGACATGTTCAGGCAATTGAGGCGATTTGAATGTCAGAATGTAGTGCTTTGTTTCAATTATCTCACCATCCCTCTTGATGGTAATGGATTTTACATTTATTACTTCCTGAGGTCTCATCTCCTCTGTGATTAAATCGACAAGAAGATTGAAAATTTCACCACAGGTAATTACACCTTTGGATGTATTTAGTGAATGGTGAGGACTGACGCTAACTCGAATTGTCGTTCACGCTTTCAGCTTTTGTATATTCTGGGCTTGTTGTCGAGTGTTGACTTCTACCAACAAGTCACCAGACTTCATCTTTTTTATTGAATTCACTTCACCAACAGTAGCTGTGATTACCTTTTGGACTAAAAATGGAGACACTGTCTGAAAAGTTTCATTTGTATCCGATACTCGTTTTACTATGAAAAATCTATCAAAAATTTGTTCAGAATTAGGATCGATATGTACTTTATGACGCCCACTCAAGGGACCACGTTTGGAGGAGCCCATACGATATTACAAAAGATTCGGGTCCGACGGCACCGCCCACCACGGAGCCCAACAAGGGAAGGCAGCCACCGGCTCTGGACATTTCCAACCTCGGTATTTACCCTGGTGCTAATCGGTACCTATACGCTGGGAGTTACCCCCGGGGACAGTGACCACCCTTAATGCCAAGCCCAAGGAGTAACCCCGTCGCTTGATCCCTAGCAGACTAGCCACTCAGGTGACTAGGTACCAGCCGATTGATACACCGGGGACCACAGTGCACCACCCGTCTAATGGGTCGCCACGCACGGCCAACACGTGGGGTTTTTGGCTGTCCATGAGAAGCAGGAAGCAAACAGAGTGGCAACAGCTTCTCATGGAGAGCTCCCTCACTTGCCATCGAGGGAAAGAAGAACGACAGTAAACAGCAGGAGGCATAGGGGAGAATAAACTATAAGGGAAGTAAAGATCCCTGGGAACCTCGGGATTGGGATACCCGTACTCACCTATGTCACAAAAGGGAAGTCCTATACTTAAAAAGGTCGTTGCAGATTTTGCGGTCAAATCCGCCTTCTCATTCCCGAAGATGCCAACATGACTCGGAACCCAACAGAAATTTATTTGGAAGCCATCATTTTTCAAAAGTCGCAAAATGAATAAAATTTTAATCGCAACTGGATGCATCCGATTGTGATTGTGTGAAAGTGTCTCCAAAGCACTCATGCTATCGGTATAGATGAAAAAATGACGCTGAGAGGATGACCCAATTTTCTGGAGGGCACAGAAAATTGCCAACTCAGCAGTAAAAACGGAGCAGCAATTATGAAGACGGTGGCTCAGTGTATCGGATGGAAGTATGATTCCACAACCGACATGATCATTTGATTTCGAGCCATCCGTGAAAATTGGGAAAAAAGTAGAATACTGACAGCGATGATATAAAAAGATCTGCTGGAGAACAACAGTAGCTGTTGAGTGTTTATCGAATCCAAGAAAAGGATTCAAATAAGAAAATTGCGCGATATCCCAGGGTGGGAAACGAAGGAAATCCACAGCTGTAACACGAATATCGTTAAGGTCCGAGTCATGGAGTATTTTGGTTCTCTCAAAAAAGGGGAGCATGTTCGAAGGACGGGCATTATACAGTAGACGGAGACCAACTGGCAATGACAATTGGCCTAACGGATGTTTGAGAACAGATTTTGTTCTAAAACAAAATATGGCAGACAATTTTTTACGCCTTAAACATAGAGGAAGCTGATGGCATATATTTTATAGGCTTTCAACCGGAGAAGTACGGAATGCTCCTGAACAGATACGCAAAGCAGAATGGTGAATGGTATCCAGTCGCCTCAAAACTGATGGGCAAGCGGAACCATACACCATACACCTATAATCAATTCGGGAAAGAATTACCGCTTTATAAATACGGAGTAAGGAGGTTCGATCGGCACCCCAAGATGTTTTCGAGAGCACTTTTAAAATGTTCAATGATTTCTCACATTTCTTCCGCAAATATAAAACATGCGGAAGGAAGTTGTTGTTGTTGTTGTTTGTATTTTTCTGGCACAAGAGCCATCCTTGGCTAAACTGCGCCATTCATGTGATAAAAAAGAGGTTAATTTTTTATTTTTTAAAATTTAAATATATGAATGGTTATACGAAAACAAAGTTAAAATATACTGGAAACAGTAGCAAATGAATATGCATTCAAAATAAAAATATGAAATTTTTAAACTCTTGAAAAATTTTAATGTATGGTAAAAATTTAATAGCATATAAAAATTTAAAAATGCTTGGATGGTGTTTCTCTCCCAATAAGTCCGTGAGAGTTAACGGTGATGAGTGAAAAAACTGGTTACGATGAATATTAAAAGTAGGGCATTCGATTAAAATGTGATGAACTGTAAAATATGTGCGACATGTGGAGCACATAGTTGTTCTGTCACCGAATAGTAGGTGCTTGTGTGTGAACCGAGTATGCCCTATACGAAGGCGTGTTAATATAACATCATTCCTACGCACAGGTAAGACTGGCCACGAGCTTATAAAAGGTTTAACTGAATGCAATTTATTGTACCTGCATAAATCCCATGTTTCTTACCATAAAGAAAATACTCGACATGCAACGGATTTCTTTGCATCGCAATATGGTATTCTGCGATTCGAGAAACAAGTGGCAGTTTTTGCAGCTTGGTTTGCCTGCTCATTGCCAAGAATTCCTACATGACCGGGAATCCAGCAAAGTAAAATGTGGTAGCCTCTACATTGAAGAGTTTGCAAAAGTTTTAAGACTTCAATAGCAACTGGATGCATATCATAAGTGAAATGGGAAAGAGTTTCCAACGAACTCATACTGTCAGTGTATATGCAGAACAGTTTCTGAGTTGAAACCGAAATATTATGAAGGGCCTGTGCAATTGCCACCAACTCGGCTGTCAAAACTGAAAAGGATGCATGCAGACGGACATTGCGTATGTCGGCACCAGATACAATGCCACATCCAACATGTCCATCTGCTTTTGAACCATCAGTAAAAATGGGCGTGTACGAGGAATATTGGCATCGATGTGAACAAAAAAGTTGCTGGAAAATGACTGGAGTAGTTTTATCTTTCACAAACCCTAAGAAAGGGTTCAAAAAGGAAAACTTGGGAATATCCCATGGTGGGAAGATAAGAGAATCAGCAGGTTCAATGGCAGGCAAGTTAAGTTCCGAAATTTCGGTTATTTTTTTAATTCTCTCACAGAAGGGAAGGATGTGAGAGGGGCGGGCATTGTAAATCCTTTGGAGGGTTTCCGGAATAGTCATGTGAGCAATGGGATGTTGGGGGTGAGATTGCGCTCGGAAATAGTATTGCATAAAGTTTTCTACGCCGCAAGTTCAGAGGCAATTGTTGGCATATGACATATAGGCTTTTTACAGGCGATGTACGGAAGGCCCCTGAGCATATCCGCAGAGCAGAATGATGCACGGTATCCAATCGTCGTAAAGTAGTAACATTGGCAGCATCATATACCACACATCCATAGTCAATCCGTGATAAGACAATGGCTTGATATATACGGAGTAGCGATGAGCGATCGGCTCCCTAAGACATGCGGGAGAGTACTTTGAGGATATTAAGAGATTTTTCACATCTCTTCCGCAGATCTAGTATATGTGGTAGGTAAGTGAGTTTACGGTCAAAAAGCACTCCTAAGAAACGTATCTCATTAACGACAGGTACTGGATTATTCCGTATAGAGATTAATGGTTCAGGGTGAATGCTTCGCTTTCTACAGAAATGAACGCATCTACTCTTTTCAGCTGAAAGAGTATGTCCATTCTCATCACACCAAGCAACTAATTTTGTAATAGCGGTTTGAAGCTGCCTCTCAATTAAATGCATATTAGAACCCTGACACGAGATCTGCAAATCATCAACATATAAATTGCCTTGCACGGATGGTGGTAAGTCGTTAAGGATGTCGCTGAAATGAATGATAAAAAGTGTAACACTGAGAACGCTCCCTTGCGGTACGCCCTCAGCTTGAGTAAAAGGATCTGAAAGTAAATTGTCCATACGTACTCGAAAGATTCGAGAAGTTAAAAAATTTCGAATAAAAACAGGGAGATTTCCCCTAAAATACAAATCAAAAAGTCTCCATAAGTCAAAAGAATTCCATAACGCCAAGTACGGTCGTATGCCTTCTCTATGTCAATGAAAATGGAGACGAGATGGTTTCTTCGTACAAAAGCATTGCGAATTTGGGTATCCAGATGAACGATATTGTCAACAGTTGAGCGACCCCTTCGGAAGCCACTTTGCATTTGTGGAATGCATGCTCGTTTCTCCAATTCAAAGATAAGACGGGCATTGACCATACGCTCTAGTGTTTTGCAAAGAACACTTGTTAAGGCGATAGGTCTGTAGTGCATAGGGTTTGCAGGGTCTTTCCCTGGTTTTCGAATGGGAATCACGAGCGCTTCTTGCCATTGATATGGGAAACTCTGCTCATTCCATATTCTGTTGAACAGATGCAGGAGATTAAGGAGCGATACCTCATTCAAATGGCGCAGCATACTGTTTGCGACTCCATCTGGGCCAGGACTGGTATCATGTGCTAGGGATATAGCTTTTTTCAGTTCAAATATCTTGAATTCGCAGTTATATGGAAGAGTATTGCAAGTTTGAAAGTTCAAAATCCGTCGTTCTGAGCGAATCTTGGTCGCCCTAAATTTAGAATTATAAGAAGTATCGGCGGAAACTTGCGCAAATGTCTGCCCTAAAATATTAGCAATATCTAATGGAGAAGAATATGTTACGGTTCCGGATTTCAGAATTGGTAAAGAAAACTCCCGATAAATTCCATTGGCAGCCTTTATTTTCTTCCAGAGCTGCTTACTTGAGGTACGAGATGTAATCGATGAAATGTATTTGATCCATGATTCCCTTTCACTACGTCGACGAATGCAACGAGCAAAGGCTTTGGCTTTTTTGAATGCTACAAGATTTTCTGTAGTAGGATACTTTCTAAATTTGTTCCATAATTTTTTCTGTTGTTTGTGGCTATCACGGCAGGCAAAATTCCACCATGGCCTTCGAAATTTTCGCAATGTGGCGAACTTTTAGGAATGGTATTATTAGCAGAAGTTATTAAGCAATTAAGAACATTTTGTACTGCTTCAGATATGTCTGTAACATTAACCATATTTTCAGTAATCTCTGCCATTTGTGTGAAAGCAGTCCAATCTGCCCGTTCAAATTGAAAACGCTGTGGAAACTGAATGTCACTACCTCTATAAGCATGTGAGATTATTAATGGGAAATGATCACTGTTATGGAGATCATCATCGACTGCAAAATTTAATAGCGGCAAGAGTTCTGGGGAACAAATGGCCAGATCAATACAGTGAAATGTGCGTGTGGGCCCATGGAAGTAGGTTTTCTCCTCTTCATTGAGAAGACAGAGGCAATTATCAGAAACAAATTGCTCGATCTGTCTCCCACGAGTATTTGTACTCCCCGAACCCCACAAGATACTATGTGCATTGAAGTCGCCCATTATCAGGAAAGGCGTTGGTAGCTGACTCGCCAAGTTATTAAGTTCCGACAGATTAATAACATCATGAGGTGGCAAATATATACAACAGACTGTGACTAAAGATCGAGTATGAATCTGTACAGCCACAGCCTGTAGGGAAGTATGTAAAGTAAGAGGGGTACTCGGATAAAGGTTTGATGTTAAGATACAGACACCACCAGAATTATTCATTCCACTGTCTGTATCTTTTCCGAACACAGTTGTAACCACGAAGTTTCAATGGGGTATGGGACTTCAGCAAAATCTCTTGAATTCCAATACAGACTGGATGAAAAGTGTTAGAAATGTTCTTTATGTCTTGCAATTTGGAGCGGATGCCGCGACAGTTCCAGGAAATGAAAGTACCCATTAAGTGATTTTGGTTGCATCAGAAACAGTTGGAATATTAGATTGAGTTGGCGAAATATCACAACTCATTCTCAGATCTTCATCCTCTTCCTCAGATGGGTATAGAGAAATGAGGTCTGGGCCTTTGGAGGCGCCACCAAAAATAGACGTTAAGTCG
>JAPMOR010015681.1:12005-28962 GCA_026543865.1 Argiope aurantia
TGGTGAAAGACCGCGCTTTGAGAGTTTCAGAGCAAGAGATTTTTGTGACTTAGACTTTAAGGTAGCTTTTTGAAATTTAGGTGTTTCTGGAACAGTATTTCCAGATTGTTCAGAATCGGAGTTGGTGGAGTTTTCAAGTGATTGATTCCTGCTAATATTTTTATCAATTTTTCCTTGTGTCGCAGAGGCATAACTAATACCAGGTACCGGTGTCTGTGCTGTGACTCTGCGTCTGGCCTCAGGATATGATATATTCTCTTTAAACTTCACAGCTACAATTTGCTTTTCAATTTGCCAACGAGGACAGGAGCGGGAATAAGAAGTATAATTACCGAAGCAGTTAACACACTCCTCTTGTGCATCACAGTGTTCACTTTCATGTCCTTTCTCCGCACAGCGGGCGCATGTGAGTATCCCGCGGCACGCAGTTTTAGCGTGACCAAATCTCTAACATTGGAAGCATCGTAGCGGATTTGGGATGTATGGTCTCACCGGTAATCTCATGTAACCAGCTTTGATATACTCGGGTAATTTAGACCTGTGGAATGTAAGAATTAGATGCTTTGTTGGAAGGAGTTTACAGTCTCGACGAACAGAAATACGTCGTACGTGCGTTACTCCCTCGAAAGCTAACTCCAGTGATTTTTTCAATGGTTTCATTAAAAAGTTCTCCACAAGTTATGACCCCTTTGCAATTATTCATGGAAGAATCAGCGCTAACCGACACTGGTATAGTGGCCATACTTTTCACCTTAAGTATTTGCTGCGATTGCTTACGAGTTTTAACCTCCACAAGAAGGTCACCTGAGCGTAGTTTACGGATAGACTCAACCTCACCGAGATACCCGGTAAGAGCCTTTTCGACAAGAAATGGTGAAACATTATGGAAAGTTTCTTTCAGATCAGAAGTGCGATGTATAACAAAAAAAGTGTCAAAATGATTATCAATAATTTTTTTTTGGTTTCGATTGTTGCCCACTGAAGGGAGCCTTCTTGGAATGACCCATGCAAGGAAGAAATAAGGTTCAGATCCCGGCGGCACCGCCCACCACCGAGCCCAACAAGGGAAGGCAGTAACTGGCTCTGGACACTCCCAGCCTCAGCACTTACCTTGATGCTAGCCGGAGTCTATACGCTCAGGGCCATCTCCAGGAACGTTGACTACCCTTAACGCCAAGCCCCAGAGGATGACCCTTTCGCTTGATCCCTAGCAGACTAACCAAACGATTAGGATACCGGCCGATTGATACACCGGGGACCAGTGTACCGCCCGTCTAATGGGTCGCCACGCACGGCCAATACGTGGGGGTTATTGGCTGTCCATGAGAAGCAAGAAGCAAACAGAGCGGCGACAGCTTCTCATGGAGAGCTCCCTTGCTTGCCGTCGAGGGAAGGAAACACACAGCAAAAAGCAGAAGACGTAGAGAAGTGTAAACATAAAGGGAGTAAAGATCCCTGGGTACCTCGGGATTGGGACACCCGTACTCACCTATAGTAGATGAGCCCCTGAGGGGATGCGGAAGGAAGGTGAGCTTCCGATCGAGAATCACTCCTAAAAACCGAATTTCGTTCACCACAGGAATTGGAATATTCCGAATATGTATATTCGGATCGAAGTGAAGCTTTCTTTTCCGACAGAAATGGACACATCGGGTCTTCTCCGGAGAGATAGTGTGCCCATTGTTACTACACCAAGCTACCAGGTTATTTACGGCGGTTTGCAACTGCTGTTCAATTAGATTAATATCACTTCCTTGGCATGAGATCTGCAGATCGTCAACGTAAAGGCTGGCATGTACAGATGAAGGTAAGCTTGTTAAAATTTGACTAAGATGAACAGTAAAAAGCGTGACACTGAGGACACTTCCCTGCGGAACTCCCTCAGCTTGAATAAAAGAATCGGAATAAAAGTTGCCTACACGAAATCTAAAAGTCCGATGAGATAAAAAGTTCTCTAAAAATATAGGTAGGTTTCCCCTAAAACCAAAGTTAAAAAATGTTGAAAGTATTCCAAAACGCCAAGCACGGTCATAGGCTTTTTCTATATCAAAGAATATGGAGACAAGGTGATCCGCCTTAACAAAAGCGTTGCGAATCTGGGTTTCCAGTAAAATGAGATTGTCAAAGGTGGAACGACCTCTGCGGAAACCACTCTGTAACGGGGAGATGCATCCTTTTTTCTCCAATTCAAAGATAATACGAGCATTGACCATGCGCTCAAAGGTCTTACACATGCAACTTGTTAGAGCAATTGGCCTGTAGCTCCGAGGATTTGAGGATTCCTTGCCAGGTTTTAGGATTGGAATCACAATAGCTTCACGGCATTGTGATGGGTACTTCTGCTCCGTCCAGATTCTATTAAATAAAAATAGTAGTTTGGAAAGTGAATTTTCATTCAAATGGCGAAGCATACTATATGTGATTCCATCTGGCCCAGGACTTGTATCATGGGCTTGAGACAAGGCGGCTTTTAATTCAAACATCCTAAACTCGCAGTTGTATGGATAGGAACTTCGGTCATTAAAATGCAATGATAATCGTTCCGCTGGATTCTTAATTGCCAGAAATTCAGGACTATAAGAATCCATTGCGGAAACCTGTGCGAATGCATAACCAAGAATATTGGCTATGTCTAATGGGAAGGAGTGCATCTCTGTTCCGGTTTTTAAAACAGGGATGGATGATTCACTATAAATCCCATTAGCAGCCTTTACTTTCCTCCATAACTGTTTACTGGAAGTAGAAGATGTGATTGATGATATAAATTTTATCCACGATTCCCTTTGATTACGTCGGCGAATGCGGCGAGCAAGCGCTTTGGCTCTTTTAAAAGTGACAAGATTCTCTGTTGTTGGGTATCTTCTAAAAATATTCCACAGTTTCTTTTGATTCTTATGGCTGTTGTGGCATTCTTTATTCCACCACGGTCTGTAAAACTTCCTTAGACGTGAGGAAGATTTTGGTATGGTGTTATTAGCGGCTTTTATAATTGTTTGAATGACATGTTGAACTGCTTCTGTGATGTCTGAAATACTGACCATAGCCTGTGAGATGTCTGCTGAGTGCATAAACATATCCCAGTTTGCTCGATGAAATAAAAAACGTGGAGGACGTAGGGTCATATTTCCTCCTTCAGCATATGAGACAATAACCGGAAAATGATCACTATTGTATAGATTATTACTGACTGAAAATTTAATCTTTGGTTTTGGTTTGGTTTGGAGTTTTTTGGCGCAAGGGCCAATCTCGGCCAAACTGCGCCATACGTGCGATAAAAAAAAGTTTCAAATCTATTTAAATAACAACACTTAAAAACATTAAGAAAAAGGAGTTAAAATGTAAAAGAATTAAATGATAAATTTCCAAACATCGGTTAAAAAGTTAAATGTTTGTTAAAAAGCCGATAATTTTCAGAAAGTTAAAAATATTTGGATGGTGTTTCTCGCCCAGCAATTCTGAAAGAGTTACATGAGATGAATGAAAGTAGCGAGAGCGATGATGATTATAGTTCGGGCATTCTATTAAAATGTGATAAACATTTAATTCAGTAAAGCATGTGGGACACTTTGGCGCATTCTCTCCAAAGAGTAAATGTTTATGAGTAAAGCGAGTATGCCCTATACGGAGGCGAGTCAGTATGACATCTGCCCCTCGTATAGGCAAAACTAGCCACAAGCCAATTAACGGTTTAATAAGATGCAATTTATTTTGCATCTGTTGGTCCCATGTCACCTGCCACAGAGAAAAAATATATTTAGTAACAGATATCTGAATATCCCTATAAGGAATTTCATAATGCAGCAAGGAAGAAGCAGTTTTAGCAGTGTAATCAGCTTCTTCATTCCCTGCAATTCCAACATGACTAGGGATCCAGCAGAGTAAAATGCTAAAACCCCGAAGATGGAGAGTCTGCAAGAGTTCCAGAATTTTAATAGCGATGGGATGCGTATGAAAGTTAAAATGATGGAGTACCTCTAAAGAACTCATGCTGTCGGTATATATACAGCATTGATAGTGAGATGAGAGCGAAATCCTCTGTAATGCAAAGAAAATCGCCATCAGTTTAGCAGAGAGAATTGAGAATGATGTATGCAGACAGAAGCTGTGTATCTCGTCGCCAAAGATGACACCACAACCAACATGTCCGTCTGACTTTGAACCATCGGTAAATATTGGAAAATACGAGGCATAATAGGAGTGATGAGAACTAAAAAGTTTTTGGAAGATTACTGGAGCAGTCGTAGTTTTATTAAAACCCAAGAAAGTATTCAAAAAAGAAAACTGGGGAGTCTCCCAAGGAGAAAATACGTTAAAATCAATTGACAAGATAACAGGAACTTCGAGTCTGGAGTTTTGGATTACGCTTTCGACTCTCTCACAAAAAGGAAGAACATGAGAAGGTCTAGCATTATATAATCTTTGAAGAGTAACGGGAATGGCCATATGAGTAATAGGATGATTGAGAAGAGACTTCGCTCGGAAATAATACTGCAATGAAAGTTTTTTCCGTCGCAGATGCAAAGGCATTTGGTGGCACATGACATAGAGGCTCTCTATTGGCGACGTCCGAAAAGCCCCTGAACAAATTCGTAGGGCAGAATGATGCACTGTATCTAGCAGGCGTAGCGTAGCAGAATTGGTAGAGCCATATATTAAACATCCGTAATCAATCCTAGATAATATTATGGCTTGGTATATACGTAGTAAGGAGGTACGATCGGCACCCCAAGACGTACGAGAGAGTACCTTGAGTATATTCACAGATTTCTCGCATCTCTTTCGCAATTGTGTGATATGCGGAAGAAAAGTGAGCTTCCGATCGAA
The DNA here is from genome assembly GCA_026543865.1 of Argiope aurantia. Classification (NCBI taxonomy): domain Eukaryota; kingdom Metazoa; phylum Arthropoda; class Arachnida; order Araneae; family Araneidae; genus Argiope; species Argiope aurantia. Next base: position 16,830 of record JAPMOR010015681.1, read on the forward strand.
AACCACTCCCAAAAACTTCACTTGATCGACAACCGGAATTGGCTCATTACGAATCAAGATTGACGGATCAGGATGAATAATTCGCTTTCTGCAAAAATGGATACATCGACTCTTTTCAGCCGAAAGAGTGTGTCCATTTTTATCACACCAAGTAACCAATTTCGTAATTGCATTTTGCAACTGCCGCTTAATCAGATGCATATTACAGCCTTGACAAGAAATCTGAAGGTCGTCAACGTATAAGTTTCCTTGGACCGATGGTGGTAACTGATTTAGAATGTCGCTAAAATGCATGATAAAAAGTGTGACACTGAGAACGCTCCCTTGTGGAACGCCCTCAGCTTGAATAAAAGGATCAGAATAAAATTTCCCCATACGTACCCTAAAAGTACGAGATGATAAAAAGTTTTTTATAAAAATTGGGAGCTTTCCTCTAAACCCCAAGTTGAAAAGTTTCTGAAGAATTCCAAAACGCCAAGTACGATCATATGCCCTTTCTACGTCAAAGAAAATGGAGACGAGGTGATTTCGTCGCACAAAAGCGTTGCGAATTTGAGTCTCCAAATGGACGATATTATCAATAGTGGATCGTCCTTTACGGAAACCACTTTGCATAAGCGGAATACATGCTAGTTTTTCTAATTCAAAAACTAGTCTGGCATTGACCATACGTTCAAGTGTCTTACAAATGACACTGGATCGGTGCAATCGGTCTGTAGTGCAGAGGATTCGATGGATCTTTACCCGGTTTCAGAATTGGAATTATCAGAGCTTCTTGCCACTGGTTTGGAAATATTTCTTCCTTCCATATTCTGTTGAACAAAAGTAACAGATTTGAGAGCGAAACGGCACTCAAATGGCGAAGCATACTATATGCAATTCCATCTGGGCCAGGGCTGGTATCATGAGCTAGGGATATAGCTTTTTTCAATTCGAACATCTTGAATTCATAATTATATGGATGGGATTTACGAGCCTGAAAATTCAGAGGGAGTTGTTCCGCGCGATTTTTAGTTGCTATAAATTCAGAACTATAGGATTCAACAGCGGAAACTTGTGCAAACGTCCGTCCGAGAGTATTGGCGATGTCTAATGGGGAGGAGTATGTCGTATTCCTGATTTTCAGAACAGGAAAAGTAAACTCCTGATAAATTCCATTAGCCGCCTTTACTATTTTCCATAATTGCTTGCTTGAAGTGCGAGATGTAATTGATGAAATATATTTAACCCATGATTCCCTCTCACTACGACGATGAATGCGACGAGCAGTAGATTTGGCATGTTTGAATGCGACAAGATTTTCTGACGTGGGATACCTTCTAAAGATATTCCATAATTTCTTCTCCTGTTTATGACTTTCACGGCAGTCCTCATTCCACCATGGTCTCCGGTGTTTACGTAGTCTTGGTGAACTTTTAGGAATGGTTTTGTTTGCAGCCTTTATTAAGACATCGATAACATGTTGCACTGCCTCCGAAATGTCTGCCACACTGACCATAGTCTGAGTAATATTTGCTACTTGCGTGAAATCGGCCCAATCGGCCCATCTGGAATAGGAAACGCTGTGGAAGATGTATTCCGGTGTGTCTATCAGCATAAGAAATAATTAACGGGAAATGATCACTACCATGGAGATCATCTCCGACTTTAAAATTCAGTAATGGCAATAACTCAGGAGAACAAATGGCCAGATCAGTGCTATGAAATGAGCGTGTGGGTTCATGGAAGTGTGTTTTCTCTTCATTGTTCAGCAAACAGAGACAGTTATTGGCAATAAACTGCTCAATCTGTCTCCCGCGAGAATTCGTACGTTCCGAACCCCACAAAATGTTATGCGCATTGAAATCACCTAATAATAAACAAGGTTTAGGAAGTTGGTACACTAAATTGTTAAGTTGCTGTTGGCTAATGACATCATTAGGAGGCAGGTAGATAGAACAGACTGTAAATAAAATACGAGTATGAACCTGCACAGCCGACGCTTGCAGGGAGGTATGTAGAATAAGAGGGGTGCTCGGATATAGATTAGATGTTAAAACGCAGACACCTCCAGGATTATTCACTCCAGTGTCTGCATCCTTCCGAACACAGTTATAGCCCCTTATTTTAAGCGGAATATTTGATTTCAAGAAGGTTTCTTGTATACCAATACAGACAGGATGAAAAGTGTTACAAATGGTCTTGATGTCTTGAAATTTGGATCGGATGCCCCGACAGTTCCAGGAGACGAAGGTACCCATTACGGAATCTGTATTGTATCAAAGATATTGGGAACATTTGATTGAGTTGCTGAGATGTCACAACTCATTTTAAGATCTTCATCCTCTTCTTCAGATAGATGGAGAGAAATTAAGTCAGTACTTTTGGAAACGCCGCCGAAAATGGATGCCAAATCCTTGTGGACTGTGCCTTTATTCGCCAGTCCAAGAGCGACGGAGTTTCGAAAGAGTGATTTTTTTAATTTAGAAGGCACGTCCTGTGAAGATATGCCACGTTTAGACAGTTTTAACATTAATGATTTCTGAGATTTTGATTTAAGTTTGTTTTTATGTGGTCTGGAGGTTTCTGCAACATTATTTGATGATTTCTCTGAATCAGAAGTGGGGGAATTTTCATGAGTTTTGGTTTCAACAGTTGTTTTTTCACTAGATCCTTGAGCAACAGAAGCATAAGTGATACCTGGTGTAGGTGTCTCAGCCATAACCCTCCGCCTGGCTTCGGGGTAAGATATATTTTCCTTAAATTTTACAGCAACAATTTGTTTCTCTAATTGCCATTTGGGGCATAAACGAGAGTAAGAGGCATGGTTGCCGTTGCAATTAATGCACTTTTCAGGGGCATTGCACTCCTGACTATCATGCCCTTTCTCTGCACAACGGGCACAGACGGGTGTCCCGCGGCAGGCTGTTTTAGCGTGACCAAAACGTTGACATTGGTAACATCTCAGAGGTTTGGGGATATAAGGCCTGACAGCCAATTTCATGTAACCAGCTCTGACAGTTTCGGGTAGTTTAGGTTTATGAAACGTAAGAATTAAGTGTTTTGTAGGAAGGAGTTGTCCATCCCGTCGAATATTAATACGACGTACATGAGTTACTCCTTCAGACCGAAAATCCTCGGTAATTTTTTCCACCGTGTCATTAAATAATTCGCCACATGTTATCACGCCTTTACTGTTATTAAGAGAGGAATGCGCCTTAACAGAAACAGGTATATTTGATAAGCTTTTAAGTTTAAGTATTTGATGGGACTGCTTCAGAGATTTTATCTCTACAAGCAAGTCACCTGAACGAAGCTTACGAATAGAATTTACTTCGCCAAGAGATCCAGAGATAGACTTTTCGACAAGAAAAGGAGATACTGTATGGAAAGTTTCGTTTTTTTCTGAGATACGGTGAATGACAAAAAATGAATCGTAAAGAATTTCACATGATTTTACAATGTTCATTCGTTGCCCACTGAAGGGAGTAAAGTTTTTTTTGCCCATATGACATTGGAGGCAATTCGGGTCCGGCGGCACCGCCCACCACGGAGCCCAACAAGGGATGGCAGCCACCGGCTCTGGGTTTCACCAGCCTCGGTACTTACCATAGTGCTGACCAGTACCTATACGCTCGGAGTTACCCCCGGGGACAGTGACCACCCTTAACGCCAAGCCCAAGGAGTAACCCCTTCGCTTGATCCCTAGCAGACTAGTAACTCAGGTTGCTAGCTACCGGCCGATTGATACACCGGGGACCACAGTGCACCACCCGTCTAATGGGTCGCCACGCACGGCAAACACGTGGGGGTATTTGCTGTCCATGAGAAGCAGGAAGCAAACAGAGCGGCGACAGCTTCTCATGGAGAGCTCCCTCGCCTACCCTCGAGGGAAAGAAAAAAAAGGCGACAGCAGAAGGCGCAGAAGAGAGTAAACCTAAAGGGAGTAAAGATCCCTGGGTACCTCGGGATTGGGACACCCGTACTCACCTATAGTAGGTGAGCCCCTGAGGGGCTGAAAATTTAAGCAACGGCAAGAGTTCAGGAGAACATATGGCCAGATCAAGTGTATGGAAGCCACGTGTTGGTTCATGGAAGTACGTCTTCTGTTCAGTATTGAGCAGGCAGAGGCAGTTGTTAGAAATAGACTCCTCAATTTTCCGCCCTCGAGAGTTTGTACTTTCTGAACCCCACAATGTACTATGCCCGTTAAAGTCGCCCAATAAGAGAAATGGTGAGGGAAGCTGGTCTACTAGGTTATCAAGATCTTGCTGACATATAACTGCATGAGGCGGTAAGTAAAGACAGCAGACTGTGACTAATGCCCGTACATGAGCTTGTACAGCCACAGCCTGTAGAGATGTATGTAGAGTTAGAGGTGTGCTCGGATAAAGATTAGAAGTGAAGATACAGACGCCTCCAGAACTGTGAGATTCTGTGTCTGCATCTTTCCGAACACAGCTGTAACCGCGCTGTTTAATAGGAATGTTTGGTGCCAAAAAGGTTTCTTGAACACCAAGACAAACGGGATGAAATGTGTTAATGATAGACTTGATGTCAGGAAGTTTGGACCTAATGCCACGACAATTCCATGAAAGGAAGGTACCCATTAAGAAATTATTGTATTGGGAGAAAAGTCACTATCAGTTGTTTGAGTCGGCGAAACATCGCAACTCATTTCCAATTCATCGTCATCCCCTTCAGATGGATGAAGCTCAATGATATCGGGACTTTTGGGTGCGCCACCAAAAATGGATTTTAAATCCTTATGGGCGATACCCTGCGTCGCCAGTCTCAATGCGACGGAGTTCTGCGTTTTTGATAATTTTAATTTTGAAGCCAACTGTGTCGCTGAAGAGCCACGTTTAGCAAGCTTTAATTTCAGTGAGTTTTGAGATTTTGAATTTGATTTGGATTTGGGTTTAACTGGTTTGGTGTTGTCAGGGATATTTTTTACAGTAGGTTCAGTTTCAGATTCAGAGGATTTATCTGTATTTTTATTTTCGGTGGAGTATATAACACAATTTTTACAGGAACAATTTACACAAAACGGTTTTCTTGTTACAGATGCATATGTTAAGCCGGGTGTGGGTGTTTGAACTAGAACTTTTTTTCTAGCTTCAGGATAGGATAAATTTTCTTTAGTTTTAATTGCTGTTATTTGTTTCTCTAATTGCCAGCGCTCACAATTTCTGGAAAATGAGGTATGATTGCCTCCGCAGTTTACACACTTTTCGGGTGAGCAACACTGCTGTCTATCGTGGCCCTTTTCTGCACAACGGGCGCAAGTGAGGGTCCCGCGGCAGTTAGCTTTCGAATGACCAAAACGCTGGCATTGAAAACATCGTAAGGGATTTGGGATATATTGTCGTACGGGTAATTTTATGTAGCCTGCGTATAAAAATTCTGGTAATTTCGGACTATGAAAGGTGATAATAAAATGTTTTGTAGGGAGAAGTTGCCCATCCCTGCGAATATTAATTCGGCGTACATTTGTAACTGCTTGTGGCTTCAGTTCCATTGTTATTTCCTCTAGAGGTACGTTAAACAGCTCTCCACACGTAATTACACCCCTTGAATAATTAAGTGACATGTGGGAGCTAACAGTAACAGGTATAGTTGCCAAAGCTTTTAAATTTATGATTTGCTGGACTTGCTTTTACGAGCAGACTTCCACCAGCAAATCACCTGAACGGATTTTGCGGATGGATTGAACTTCACCGAACACTGCTGCTATTGCTTTTTGAACGAGAAAAGGCGAAACGTAATTGAAAGTTTCTTGCTTATCAGTGGTTGGTTGGTTTTGTGTGTTTTACTGGCGCAAGAGCCATATTTGGCCATACTGCGCCAATCAAATGGTGAAAGTATAAAATGTATTAAAAAACACCCATTTATTTAATCAACATAAACATTTAAAGAAAAACTCCAAAAATGATATGAATCATAGTTTTAAAATGTTAAAAATATTTCACAAGATTTTGATACAATGATGAAACGTACAAATAAACAAAAAGAAATGTTCACCGCAAATAAGAATGATTAAAAAGTCTATATACAAGTTAAAAAACCAATAGCTCGTAAGAATTTAAAAATATTTGGGTGGTATCTCTCACCCACCAAGTCCTGCAATGTTGAAGACAAGGTAAAAAAACGAGCACGGTATGAATTAAAGACAGGACATTCTATCAAGATATGCCGAATAGTAAAGTTAACTTGGCAACTGTTGCACATAGGCGCATTTTCCCCAAATATGAGATGTTTGTGGGTAAAGCGCGTATGTCCTATACGGAGACGTGTCAATTTAACATCCATCTCACGTATAGGATGAACAGGCCAAGGAACAATATCCGCTTTTATAAAATGCAATTTGTTTTCAGTCTGCCGATCCCATGACTTTTGCCAGGTAGAAGAGAAGTGATGAGCAACGGACCTTTTAATATCGTTAAAGGGAAGGTCTATGATCAAAGAAGTCAATGCAGATTTAGCAGCCAAGTCTGCTTTCTCGTTTCCCGAAATCCCGACATGACTCGGAACCCAACAGAAAATGACTTGAAACCCATCATTCTGAAGCAGTCGTAAAGTGAACAAAATTTTAATGGCTATCGGATGTATCCGATTGTGGTAATGCGAAAGTGTCTCCAGTGCACTCATACTATCAGTGTAAATAATAAATTTACGCTGTGTGTAAGAAGAAATTTTCTGAAGTGCGCAGAAAATTGCCACCAACTCAGCAGTAAAAACTGAGCAGCAACTATGCAAACGATGGCTAAGTGTATCAGATGGAAGTATGATGCCGCAACCAGAATAACCATCCGATTTTGAGCCATCCGTGAAAATTGGCACAAAGGAAGAATACTGGGAGCGATGATATAAAAAGAGTTGTTGGAAAACCACTGGAGCAGTAAATGATTTATCGAATCCAGTGAAAGGGTTCAAAAACGAAAACTGCGGTATATCCCATGGTGAAAAACTAAATGTGTCAACAACTTTAACATGAACAGCGTTAAGTTCCGAGTCATTTAGAAGTAATTTAGTTCTCTCATAAAATGGGAGGATGTGAGAGGGACGCGCATTATAAAGTCGACTAAGACTAACTGGCAATGACATTTGGCTCAAGGGATGGTTCAAAATAGATTTAGTTCGGAAATAAAATAGGGCAGACAATTTTTTACGCCTTAAACAAAGGGGTAGCTAATGGCAAATTACATAAAGGCTTTCAACCGGAGAAGTACGAAATGCTCCAGAACAAATGCGTAATGCCGAGTGGTGAATAGTATCCAGTCTCCGCAGAACTGATGGGCAAGCGGAACCATACACTATACATCCATAATCGATTCGAGAAAGAATTACAGCTTGATAAATACGGAGTAAGGCGGTTCGATCGGCACCCCAGGATGTTCTGGAAAGCACCTTCAAAATGTTCAAGGACTTCTCACACTTCTTCCGCAAATAAAAGATGTGTGGAAGGAAGGTGAGCTTCCGATCGAGAATCACTCCCAAAAACCGTATTTCGTTCACCATAGGAATTGGAATATTCCGAATATGTATATTTGGATCGGGGTGAAGCTTTCTTTTCCGACAGAAATGGATACATCGGCTCTTCTCCGGAGAGATAGTGTGCCCATTGCTATCGCACCAAGCTACCAGTTTATTTACGGCGGTTTGCAACTGCTGTTCAATCAGATTCATATCACTTCCTTGGCATGACATCTGCAGATCGTCAACGTAAAGGCTGGCATGTACAGATGAAGGTAAAATTGTTAAAACCTGGCTAAGATGGACGATAAAGAGTGTGACACTGAGGACACTTCCTTGTGGAACTCCCTCAGTTTGGATAAAAGGATTTGAATAAAAGTTTCCAACACGAACTCTAAAGGTCCGATGTGATAAAAAGTTCTGTAAAAATATGGGTAGGTTTCCTCTAAAGCCAAAGTTAAAAAACGTTGAAAGTGTGCCATAGCGCCAGGCACGGTCATATGCTTTTTCTATATCAAAGAAGATGGAAACAAGGTGGTTCCTCTTTACAAAAGCATTGCGGATTTGTGTTTCCAATAAAATGAGATTGTCAAATGTAGAGCGACCTCTACGGAAACCGCTCTGCAATGGGGGGATGCATCCTTGTTTCTCCAGTTCATAGATTAGACGAGCATTGACCATGCGTTCCAAGGTTTTACCAAGGCAGCTCGTCAGAGCAATTGGCCTGTAGTTCAGGGGATTTGAGGATTCTTTTCCAGGTTTTAAGATAGGAATCACAATAGCTTCACGCCAATGTGTTGGGTACTTTTGCTCTCTCCAGATTCTGTTATACAGAAACAACAAATTTGAAAGTGAAGATTTATTCAAATGGCGAAGCATGTTATATGTGATTCCATCTGGCCCGGGGCTTGTATTGTGGGATTGAGACAAGGCCGTTTCCAATTCAAACATACTGAATTTACAGTTGTATGAATGAGTGCTTAGGTCATTAAAGTGCAGAGGCAACCGTTCCGCGGGATTCTTAATTGCCAGAAACTCCGGGCTGTAAGAATCGATTGCGGAAACTTGTGCAAATGCCTGACTTAGAATATTGGCTACGTCTAATGGGGCGGAATGCATCATACTTCCTGTTTTTAATACAGGGATGAATGATTCATTATAAATCCCATTAGCAGCCTTTACCTTTCTCCACAAGCTTCTACTAGAAGTATAGGAAGTTATGGAAGAAACAAATGATATCCATGATTCCCTCTGACAACGACGGCGAATGCGACGAGCTAGCGCTCTGGCTCTCTTAAAGGCTATAAGATTTTCTGTTGTCGGATACCTCCGAAATATGTTCCATAGTCATTTTTGTTTCCTATGGCTGTCGCGACAGGCTTCGTTCCACCATGGTCTGCGAATTTTTCGAAGACGTGGCGAAGTTTTTGGGATACTGTTGTTTGCAGCATTCATTATGGTTTCAACGACATGTTGAACAGCTTCAGAAATATCTGCAATTTTTACCATAGTCTCGGTGATATCTGCTAATTGCGAAAAGGCCGTCCAGTCTGCCTGCTGAAATAGAAACCGCGGAGGACAAAGTTTCACTCCGTCGCTATCAGTATGGGAGACAATAATAGGAAAGTGATCGCTATTATATAAATCATTGCTAACAGCGAATGTTAGCAACGGCAGAAGTTCAGGAGAACATATGGCCAAATCTAGAGTATGGAAGCTACGTGTGGGTTCGTGAAAGTATGTTTTCTCTGCGTTGTTAAGTAAACAGAGACAGTTATTGGTAATAAACTGCTCAATCTGTCTCCCACGAGAGTTTGTACTACTCGAACCCCACAAAATATTATGTCCATTGAAGTCACCAAGTATAATAAATGGTGAAGGAAGCTGCTCTACTAGGTTGTCCAGATCTTGCTGACAGATTACATCACTAGGCGGTATGTAAATACAGCAGACTGTGACCAATTTTCGTATGTGAATTTGTACGGCTACAGCCTGAAGATAGGTGTGCAATTTCAGATGCGTACTCGGATACATATTTGATGTGAAGATACAGACCCCCCCAGAAGGATGAGGCGTTGTACCGTTATCTTTTCTAACACAGTTATAACCACGCAGTTTTAGAGGAATGTTTGGTGCCAAAAACGTTTCTTGAACACCAAGACAAACGGGATGAAAGTTGTTGATGATGGACTTAATGTCAGTAAGTTTGGAACGAATGCCATGACAGTTCCATGAGAGGAAGGTACCCATTAAGTGATACTTGTATTAGGATAGAGTTTAAAATCAGTCATTTGAGTTGGAGGAGTACCGCAACTCATTTCTAATTCTTCGTCATCCCCTTCAGATGGATGGAGGGCGATGGTATCGGGACATTTAAGTGTATCACCAAAAATGGAAGTTAAATCCTTTTGGACGATACCCTTCGTCGCCAGTCCCAATGCGACGGAATTCTTCATATTTGATAATTTCAATTTTGAATGCAACTGTGTCGGTGAAAGGCCACGTTTTGCAAGCTTTAGCTTTAAAGAATTTTTAGATTTGGTATTTGATTTGGTTCTCACTTGTTTTATATTTTCAGGAATAGTAGCTTTTACATTAGGATCAATCTCAGAGTCTGAAGATTTATCTGTAGTTTTGTTTTGGTTGTTGTATTTAGAACAATTTTTGCAAGAACAGTTTTCACAGAAGTGGTTTTTCACAACGGATGCGTATGTTAAGCCGGGTGTGGGAGTTTGAGCCTGAGCCTTTTTTCTAGCTTCAGGGTAGGATAAGTTTTCTTTAATTTTTATTGATATTATTTGCTTTTCTAATTTCCAGCGTTCACAATTTCGAGAGAATGAAGTATGGTTACCACCGCAGTTTATGCACTTTTCTGGTGCGCAACACTGCTGGTTATCATGGCCTTTTTCTGCACAGCGGGCGCAAGTGAGAGTCCCGCGGCAGTTAGCCTTAGAGTGGCCGAAACGTTGACACTGAAAACATCTTAACGGGTTAGGTATATAATGTCTTATTGGTAATTTGATATAACCTGCATAAACAAATTCTGGTAAACTTGGACTATGGAAAGTGAGAATATAATGTTTCGTGGGAATTATTTGGCCATCCCGCCGAATAGAGATCTGTTGTACATTGGTGACAGCTTGATGTTTTAGTTCTGCAGATATTTCTTCAAGGGGAACATTAAACAATTCCCCGCAGGTTATAACGCCTTTAGAATAATTTAATGATTTGTGTGGACTGACTGTAATAGGAATGGTAGCTAGAGCTTTCAATTTTAGTATTTGCTGGGCTTGCTTTTTTGAATTCACTTCAACCAGCAAGTCACCAGAACGCATTTTTCGTATTGAAGAAACCTCGCCTACGGTTGCTGTAAATGCCCTCTGTACGAGAAAAGGTGACACAGAATTAAAATTTTCATTTTTTTTCAGAAATACGTTTAACAACAAAAAAGGAATCATGATTTGGAACATTTAAAGTAATTGGAACAATGCGACGCCCACTGAAGGGACCACGTTTGGAGGAGCCCATACGATATTAGAAAAGATTCGGGTCCGACGGCACCGCCCACCACGGAGCCCAACAAGGGAAGGCAGCCACCGGCTCTGGACATTTCCAACCTCGGTACTTACCCTAGTGCTAATCGGTACCTATACGCTGGGAGTTACCCCCGGGGACAGTGACCACCCTTAACGCCAAGCCCAAGGAGTAACCCCTTCGCTTGATCCCTAGCAAACTAACCACTCAGGTGGATAGCGACCAGCCGATTGATACACCGGGGACCACAGTGCACCACCCGTCTAATGGGTCGAAACGCACGGCAAATACGTGGGGGTATTTGCTGTCCATGAGAAGCAGGAAGCAAACAGAGCGGCGACAGCTTCTCATGGAGAGCTCCCTCGCCTACCCTCGAGGGAAAGAAAAAAAAGGTGACAGCAGAAGGCGCAGAAGAGAGAAAACCTAAAGGGAGTGAAGATCCCTGGGTACCTCGGGATTGGGACACCCGTACTCACCTATAGTAGGTGAGCCCCTGAGGGGTTCTTGCTTATCAGACACTAGTTTTATAACAAAATACGTATCAAATGGAGGAGGAGATGAAAAATGTAATTGTTTTCGATGCCCACTGAAGTGAGATTTTTTGGAGGCGCCATGTGATATAGATACAAATTCAGGTCCGACGGCACCACCCACCACGGAGCCCAACAAGGGAAGGCAGCCACCGGCTCTGGTCATTTCCAGCCTCAGCACTTACCCTAGTGCTAGCCGGAACCTATACGCTCGGAGTTACCCCCGGGGACAGTGACCACCCTTAACGCCAAGCCCAAGGAGTAACCCCTTCGCTTGATCCCAAGTAGACTAGCCACTAAGGTGACCAGCTACCAGCCGATTGATGCACAGGGGACCACAGTGCACCACCCGTCTTTCTAATGGGTCGCGACGCACGGCCAACACGTGGGGTTTTGGCTGTCCATGAGAAGCAAGAAGCAAACAGAGCGGCGACAGCTTCTCATGGAGAGCTCCACCGCTTGCCGTCGAGGGAAGGAAAGACACAGTAGAAAGCAGAAGGCGTAGAGCAGAGCGAACTGAAAGGGTACCTCGGGATTGGGACACCCGTACTCACCTAAAGAAGGTGAGCCCCTGAGGAGTAATATATAATATAGATAAAATTTAATTGGTTTGT
>JAPMOR010015685.1:0-11959 GCA_026543865.1 Argiope aurantia
TTCGGCTTAAATCAGCGGGCGTGTAAAGTGCCATAAGTCAGAATACAACGATATATTTTAACTTGGCAACCATTTAAAGTTTTCAGTGTATTATAGAGAATTAGTGTCAGAATAATGAGATATTTATTTGACGGACTGATCATAAGTAGACGAAAACAACTTCTTGGTTTGGATAGTTCAACACTCATTAAAAAATAAGCAAACTTTTATTCAATGGATGATTACTTTTAAAATATTAACCACTAAATTCAAATACTATCCACTTGGTAAAAAGATTTATTTAAAACTAATAAACTTCATTCCATATTTTAATCCGAACTTAAAAGGTTGGACGATAATTTATTTTCTTCATATTTTATAGTTCCCATAGTTCTGTAATTTTCCTAACCTTATCTACTTTGTCAGTATAAGTTTATATGTTTACAAAATAATGTATAGCAAACTATTTCTGATGACAGAATGTTCTTTGTAAAAAGAATTAAAACGAAAAGAAAGAAAAAGGAATTAAGAAAAAGGAAACATTGCCCATTAGTGCATTATCTATATTTAAAAATCAATTTCAGTGATTAAAGAGATTTTTTTAATTAAACCAACCATAATCGTGTTGTAAGTAAAGTTATTTGAGAAAATGTGAAATATCTCACCTTAAATTGAAGTTATATTATTAAAATATTTAATTGATCATGTAACATATTGAAAATACATTGCATTTATACTGTATCATATATTCTGAAAAAGACCTCAAAAAATTAAAAAGTTTATAAAATACGGTTTAAGAAACAGTGACTTCAGTGAAATCTAAATAGTTGATATTTGAATAGATTATAAAAAGGAATTAATTTGTTTTTCAATTTGGGCAGCTATAAGCGATTTAGATGAAATATAAACTAATTTTATATAAAGCATAAATGCATTTAAAATTCGATAGTTTCGAAGAGATTGTCACACCTTAAAGAAAACGATATCTACGCAAATATATTCATATACAAACAAAAATACTGCAGATGAAATACCCTATGTTAGAAGTTAGTGAAATAGCTGTTTAGGCATTAAATTTTAAGGAAGAGTTTGATGTATAAAACACTACGCACTTTAAAGATGATAAAACGAATACTGGTAGCATTTTGCCACTAAAGATTTATATTTATATCACCCAGAAGGAAAAGATGCCTTTAATATTAAAGAGACACATACCTAATGTCACAATGAACTTGGGAATTAGAAGGGAAATTCTTAGCAAATTGTAACTAATGCCCCGATGCAATAAAATTGCATATATTTGTGAATTATATTAATTATTATTCATTCATTCCTTACAAAATAAACAAAGGGATAAACACTTAATAACTGTATAATGGCTAGAATATATAAAGAGGAATCATTTTTTTTTTCATTTTTATACTGGCAGTTTGTAATCTAGTTTGTCATGAATAATGGATGTGTTTAATTTCAATTGAATATCCTATACATGACTTGATATTCCTGATTTCTGCAGAAAAATATTTTAAAGCTAAAACTTTTACAGATATTAAATGGAAGAAATGGATTTTAGCCAAAACATTCATAGAATCTACCTTTACATTTGTTCTGCCATTTATATGCATGATGCAATTTAATGAAATTAAGTTGCATTTTCATTAAAAGCGTAATTGTTCGAATCATATTATTTTGTAATTGCATGTCGTCCTTCCATGTGCTGAAAATTTATTTTCACATGCCATATGAAAATTTCGTAAGTAATAAATAAAATTTTCCTTCCTTTGTTTTCTATATCATTCAATAAATATTTTTCATTAAATATTTGATGAAAGAAACAAAAAAATTGAATTCTTTAGCAACAATAAAAATTATTGTTAAAATTTATGCAAACATTTTAACTATGTCAAAAATTAGGAAACTTGGCACTTAAATCCGTTTTATTAAAGCGCCAATTTTTTTTAATTTTAAGATGGTAGGAAAATCATTTTTAATGCTTTAAAATCTTCAGACTTTATATTGAACTCTTTTATTTAACCTAATTTTTAACTGAATTAATAATTAAATTTCAAAAAAGATTTCTTTGCTTTGTACTTTTATACCCTCAATAATTTAATCAAATTTCAAAGTTCTAGGCTCAATGTTGTGCTCTGTAGAGCATATGCACACAAATATAAACATACATTTTCATTTTTTAGGTGCAGAGTGATGTAATCATTATGGGAACAGTAAAAAAACAATTTGATTTCATTTCTGAAGGATTTCGAGGAAAGGGTTGGAAAAAAAGCAATAATCATTCTCCAAAATAATATTTCATATTCAGACATATTCTATTCCGAATTTCAAAGTAATGACAATCAAACATTGATATATTGAGAAACCTGATACGATTTGTTGAGTTTTAGATTTTTTTATGATTTCTGAGAATTTTGTTTAGAAATTGAGAAATGAATTTAGAGAAATCCAAAAATTAAATAAAAATGATTGATTAGAGTTAATAATTCTTGGAATTTTTTAGAATTTCTTACTGCATTATGAGTTTAAATTGTTGTGTTAATTGCATTTTAGTTTTTAAAATAAGGTTTTAGTCCAATTTTGAATATAGTTCTTTTAAAATATCTGTTATTTGGTTTTAGTTAATTTTTAATATAGTTGTTTTAAGATATTTGTTAATTGGTTTTAGTCGAGTTTTGAATTTAGTTCCATTGTGGTGAAATGCGAAAATAAAAATTCATCAGCATTCAAACGGAATGTATGCGAATCATTATAATTTTTATCTGATTTTTTTTTCAAGAATAATTTATTTTTATGTCTTTACCTGCGTATGTCTTATTACAAAAATCAAGAAAACTGGTCTCACTATCCATTTGGAAATGTAAGACATATGTAATGGTATTTACACAAAGATTTCAAAGAAGGAAACAGAGATCCAAGAAATGCTATTCTTGAATCAATGTTTCAGTTTACTTTTGACTCACCAGTATTTCAAAGAAATTATTATCACTCTTCAGTACATTAGGAAACAAAGTACAATTTCTTTACTTTTGTAGTGTTTCTTAGGAATCTGTCAGCAACTTGTTTGTTAGGATTAAACAGGTTAAAAGGTAAGATAAGAGGAATTATTGGAGAAAGAAAATTCCTTGAAGGCATTAGAATTGACAACAAAACTTTCATTTCATACTGTGGCGATGTTTATTTTAAACCTATAAAGTATTTTTAAAGAGTGTCAAGTTAAACAAGAGAGATAGATACAGATTGAAAGTTAAAAGAATTTAGAAAGCAGAAAACTCTTTATAGACATCTTTTTAAAAAATTTTCTTTTTTATTATTTTTAACAATATATACTCTCTCTCTCTCTCTCTCTCTCTCTCTCTCTCTCTCTCTCTCTCTCTCTCTCACTCTCTCTCTTTTTTGTTTTTGATTTTTTTTTGGTAAAAAAAGTGACCAAATATTTAGATAATCGTCACATTCAGTTTTCATATTCATGAGAAAGATGTTTTCCGTTAAATTATAATTAAAATCTCAGACTGTGACAAAAATGCTAGTTTAATAAAAACAAATAAATAACAACCACTCCATTTATTTTTATCAGACACATTTTAAATCCAGCTTTTTTACCTGAATATGTGAAGTTTAACTTTATTTAAATCTCTTATACTTAACTTGTTGATAACTCAGTTAACAAAGCTATTTTTAGGGATCAAATTGTGATAGCTTAAGGGCGTGTTATGTTGTCTTATATCTATTCCGTTTATCGTGTAAATTCCATGTTAATGAATTGGTTTGGTTCGGTTTGGTTTAGTTTGGTTTAGTTATACTAACGTCCCGTTTAAAGCAACACTTGGGCTATTTTGGGACGGACCTCGTAATTTTGAACCGCGGTCAGATGACGAGAACGACACCTGAGCTGGTACCCCCCTCTCCACACCAGCTGGAGGACGTTTGGTCAGGACAGATTTAACGTGCAACTGACCCCCTTACACGACGGTTCTTCGATGGAATCGGGTCTCGAACCTGAAACCCTCCGGTTCCGAAGCCGAGACCGTACCACCAGGCCACTCCATGTTAATGAAAGCGAGTTTCATGTTTCAAAGCGCCATTAAAATGTAAGTATCTGATTAATTCTTTTTTTTTTTCAAATTGCATGTTGTTATTTGCGTTAATGTAATTTCACTTTCTGAATATTCTTCCCAACTGTACAGACAATAAATAGAATCTTTCCTACTTAGCTTTAAGCTTCTGGGGAAAATCATGAAATTCAGTTTTATTAAACAATGAAAGCATCTTGAATTTCATTCAGCAATGAAAACTGACAGTGAAAATTATCCAAAAATAAGATAATTAAAAGATTTACAAAAGTATTATTTCTTGAATTTGGAAACAGCATCGATACAATTTTTGGAGAATGATATTATCGCTACCTACTGCAGAAAAGAGTCAACATATTGCTTAATTTAAAATTAATTAAGTTAATAATCAATTTTTTTAAAAAGTCTAAGCCAAGTTTCCAATTCTGATTCCTCAAATAATGTCTGTACCAAATTTGATATATCAAAATTCCTGGAAATATTATGCTAACACAGGTATTCACGCTTTCTTTGTAATTGTTAAATATATAATAAGATTAATAGTATCTCATATATTAAAGAAATGTACAAAATGCTGATATATTGTTTGAATTTTTAATGAACATACTTTATATATCATATTTTAATGCTTATTGTTTTCTAAAATATTATATTTGTGTATCGAAATGCAAATTTCTTAAACCTAGATTGCAGAACTAGTATAATAACGTAGTTTAAAAGTCAATAACTGATCTGTAATGATTTGGAAAATTATAGAATCAGGGGAAATCAGTTGTCAACCTAAACAAATAGTTGTGAAATTAAAACAAGGAATTAAAATTATGTTATATATTTTGATTTTATTTTAAATTCAGTTACTGAGAGTGCCGCCTGAAAAATCCATGCATTAAAACTGAGAGTAGACTTTCATACTTTAACACTTGTTTATCTATATGATGAAAAATATGAAAACAACAGAGATTGCATCCTTCCTCTATTTTTAAACATACATTGCAGTGCTGATTAATTATTTTAATTTATTTTTGATTTCTCAAATTCTCATATTCATTAAACAGCTATTTTTATTTTAAAATTTTCGAAGTCATAAAAAATTGTGTAATTTTGTCTCAGTGCCTGGTCTTATTGCCAAAAACGGGGAATTACGAATCGTACAATAAGCATCGCCTATCTCAACAAAAATTTAAAAAATGCAATATTTTCTAGTATTTAAATAAATTTTCTTTTTATTATTTAGTTTAATAACAAATAGGTAAAAAAAATTTTGTTGAAAACTTACATGTAACTTTCTTTTGTAAATATAAATAAGAAAGCTGGAAGAGAAGTGCCCCCTATCAGATTCATAGAAAGAGACGATTTCAAACTTTTCTAGAAGTAAGCGATTCGATGGCGTCTGAATGAAGAGAAAAGTATTACTCACAATTGGGGCCTCAGTTTGAAGAGCTATTGATCTAATTTTGAAAAGATTCCTCCAAACATTTAGGAGCTCAAATATACGATTATAAATGATTTAATGAATTGAAGAGGAAATTAGATTTGCTCAAATATTTAATGGAATCTTTTGAAATCCATCAATAATTTTAGATCCCTTAATTTAAAATAATTCAATTATAATATTTTTAATCATTAATAAGTTAATGTAAAATAGCATATTTTTATTTTAGAACCATTTTTATTATGTTTTAAGTTCCTTTAAAATAATGTCATTGTCGAATTATTAGATTTGCAAATACTTCGAGGACATATGTATGAACTCTAATATGAAGGAAATTTGTTATATTTCAGCAGTTTGCTTTATGAGGATAAATTATCTTTTAAATATTTCGATGAATCCTTTCACGAATATCTTTTCTTACGTATAATGGATACAAAAAATATAACATCAATTTTAATTAAATTATTGACATAATTTTCTGTTTTATTTTTATCGGTCTTTTTTTTTCTTTTTTTTTTTTTTTAATTTTTGCATGAAAGATTAAGCAAAAGTAAGTGTTCCAGAAAAAAAAGCAAAGAGAATTATAAAGAAACCATAATGAGAATAAAATACAAATCAGTGTTGTTTCTTAGACTATAGAGGGTGAAACTGCAAAAAAGTAGTATAATATACAAAATAATCAAATTTTTCATTAACTAATATAAGAAAATTGCATTTCATGAAAACACAAAAAGCAGATCAATACGAACAACTAGAAGAAAAATTATTCAAATATTAATTCCAAATTTCAAATGCAATAGAAAGCATTCAATAAATATCATTAAAAAGAAGAAGAGGCATGAGAATTTATTTCAAAATTTGAATTCTACATATTGACGTGCTGAGGTCACTAAATATATTTAAAATGCATAATATAAGGCAAGAATATATTTTATATATAAGTAAATGTAAAGAACTCCAATGAAGAGTGTATTTTACATATAGAATTCAACTCTTCGATTCATAGAATTAAATTTCATATAGTAGACATCAAATAATAAGGGATTTCAAAATTCCCTTGATCAACATTTATAAACCTATAGAAATTATTTTCGTACGAAAAAAACCGATAGACTGCTAAATTGGGGGAAACGAAAAAGAATTCTATACATATACCTTCACTGAATCAATATATGCTTGAGGAAAAAATCTAGGATTAACAGTGAGGAGGTAATTTCTTTTCACAATATTTAAATTACATTCTACAAAAGAGATGGTATGTTTCAATTTTTCCTCTTTCATTTTTAATTCTTTAAAGTGTAAGTGGAAAAGGCTTCTGACTAACCATTCATTTTAAACATTAAAGTGAACTTTTATTTATTTAGTTGTATAGACGTTTGGAGAAGAGAAATAAAAATGTCTAGAATAAGAAATTGCATTTTGAATTTTGTTTGAACTAAAATATTCAAATTAAATTGCTCGTGGAACATTCTTCACAAGAAGAATATCCAAATTAGCATAAAGAAACTAATCTTCAAAAAAATGAGAAAATATTAGAAATATTTTTTAATTTTTTGTAGGTGACGAAATATTTCAAAGTAGTATGAATGCTTTTAACTCTAGTGAAATGATTTATTTAACACCTGCCTTACCCTAAATTATTATATAAATCATCAAAAGCATTGAAAGTATTTTGCAGGAAAAATACCATCATAAAAAAGATATTAGCAATTTTCTGGAAGTATATTGAAAATTCTTGAAGAAATTCTATTGAAAGTTTGTAAAGAAAAATTTAAGCGTGAGAAATATATAATAAATTATCTTAGATTTGATAAAATATTACGAGACATTTAATAGCTATAAGCTGCCTCATTTAGTTAACATTTTTCAACTGTATAACTTATTCATAATATGAAATGATAAATTAAAGAATTTATCTAACAGGCCATTGAAAGAGACATTTTAAATTGAGCCAATTTTAAATTAAATGCTTCTATTTAATATTTCTTACTTAAGAAAAATCGAAAAATCTATTAACGTTAAAAAGTATACCTGACTAAATTTAAATTGTATGATGTTTCTAAAGAATGTTTCCTTTCAAATTTTAAGTAAAATTTAACTTAGTTCTGAATATTATTCTTTTTATTTATACCTTTATTAGCATTCGTAATTAGTGCCAATCGTCTAATGATCAGATTTCTATTAATATCGATATAATCCTGGTTGTTTTATTCTTTATAAAAAAATATGATTTCCACATATCTAATAAATCTAAATTAAGAATATCAAATTACACTTACTATTCATTTAGAGATAAATATTAGAAATTACATATTTAAACTTTTCAATCATAAAAGGCAGATCAATTTTTGATTTGTACTTTATTTCTAATTGTTCCAATTGTGCTTATTGTTAAAAATTGAAATATTTGTGACTGGTGACAGCAAATTTTATAAAAAAATTTGTAGAACCTTCTATTATAATCCAGAATAAAGGCTACAAGTTCTTCATAGCGGCTAATCATAAGGTCAATAAATTATCTATGCTAGGATTTAGTAATCAATCATCAATGCTTAACACTGGTGCTGAAAAATGTATCAACTTTCATGAATGCTGTAACTTTCTTATGTGTTTCTTCAGTCACAGCAAATCATGACATCTTTATATTGGTGAATCATAAATTTCAAAATGATCCAAGACATTGGCAATATTTATTTCTTCGAAATTTAATGAGGCTTAAGAAATTAGATGAATTTAATAACTGGCTATATACAAGAATTTTATAAATAAGTATCAGTGCTTCCCAGTTGCAGTTTTTTAATCTATACTTATAATAAAGCTCAATGTGTGTGTGTGTGTGTGTGTGTGTGTGTGTGTGTTGGCGCTCTACAGGCCAGACCATTCAACCTACAGCTACCAAATTTGGCACGTGTATACCTTGGAGGCCGGGAATGTGCACCTGGGGGTTATTTTTTCGACGTTTTAACTAGAATTTTATTTATTTAAAAATTAAGCGAAATTTTGAGGTGTTTCTGCTATAACTGCCGAAAATATTACCTCACAAAAAAGATTTTTACATCAAGTTAAAGATCAAAAATTTATCTTTTAAATGATACTAATGTTTTAATCTTAAAATTAATTTTTTATTTTTAATGAATTTTTAAATAAATATTTTAACTATGTTTTTCAATAATTTTTTTCGTCAAAAATAAAAATTAAGATTAAGAACGTTTCCCATTCATGGGGAAAAAATAGCTTTTTTCAAAGTGTTGCCATCACATTGATCAAAGCTCTAACTGAAAATAAATGAAATCTTTTTGGAAATGAAATCTGCAAAAATATAATTTTCGGCACATGTCTGTAGGAAATGAAACAAATATGAAATATTATTTTTTCTAAAAATAAATTCAAGAAAAATTATTTTATGATCTTTTACACTCTCTATACAGGGTGTTTATTCAGTCCCGGATCCATTTTGATATTTAATGACTCATAAAATAATGAAGATGTAAACAAACTTATGGCATTTATTGATGGAATAACTCATATATTTTCCTTTTCAGGTTTGAATATTTTTACTTTTGTAAATATCGTCTGCGCGTGTAGTTAATTTCAGATAATTTCATTTTCCAGTCTAAATATCTGTACATTTCTAAATATCGTCTGCTTATTAATTGCATTTTTCTCTCTTTTGTTTTTGGCAACTATTGAAATGTTATGTTTACTTTTGATGTGTTTGTTCTATGTAGTACTTTTGTATGTGATGTTTTATTCGAGCGGATATTAAGGAGAATGCATACACCACAAGAGAAAGCACAGATTTTATGGTGGTTATAGAGTTAATTTCCAATCAACTAAATCACTGACTTTTAAGAGTTAATTTCCAATCACTTAAACTGACTGATTTATGAAGATTTGAATATCACTATTCAATAAAAAAAGGATAATTTTAGATTTTCCATCGAGCGCTTCAAAGAAAATACGCCAATCACCGCGCAGGTTTCTCAAGATTAATTGGCCTAAGATTAAGAAAATGGTGAGTTTTTCTAAATTTTTAACATTTAAAACTTCATAAATAAGTCTTAGTTGATCGTGGAAAATAGAAACATTCATTCATTTATTTATTTAAAATTTGGTGTGTCCAGAATATTTATCAGAATATGACACCTTACTGTATTAAATTTAGACTTCATAATTTTTGAAATATATTTATAAGCAGGAAAAAAATATTATTATTGATTTCATTTCAATCCTTTTGAAAGCAAAACTAAAAACTGAATTTTATACTGAATCTCAGAAATTTTTGTTGAATTATTGTTTGAGATATTACATAAACTATGAAAAATATTTTGTAGTTAACATAAGACTTAAATACCGAGCGATTCTGTTTGCAATACTCATATTCAATAATAATAATAATTAATAAATAGCAATAAAGATGATAAATAAAATAAAGCGCTTGGTTTTATTAAAAAATATCTTAATATTAATTGCAATTTCGTCATTTACATTTTAAATTAAAGTTGAAGTTTTACCGGAAATGGCAACAAATTAGCAAAATATATATACTAAATTGAACAAAACGATCTAAACAGTATAAGTTTGGTATGACTATCAAAATTTGAGGATTAAAAATGTTTTGTTTGAGAATCCTTTAAGAGACCAGTTACTTAAAATATTTAATTGAAAAATGTAGCGAGCGGTAATACTGGCGAACCGGCTGGTCGCCAAAGGCGGCTAGTAGTATATAAATCTTTTCGTAAATACCAAAATAATCTATGCTATAATCACGATACCAAAACAAGCATAAATATTACTACAAATTTGTGAAATTGCTTCCTTATAAAGGAATTTCCTTAACATGTAATACATGTAATATTTTTATCGCAAAGGATAAAGAATCATAAATTGTGTCCACCAAATTTCAAAAAATAATAATAATAACATACTTTTTGGTTATTTATATTTCGTTCATGAAGAAATTTCGAAGTTAAGTACTTCGGGTAGGATTATGCAGTAGAAATGAATGAACAAGCTAAAATAAAGGGAATGGAACTCTAGAGAGAAAAGCTTAAGGTGAAGCTATAAAAAATAAATAAACGGAACAGTCACACGAAGGAATCACATGAAGCTTAGTTCGGCGATTATTTCCGAACGAGCAGTTAGATTTAACAATGAGGAATAGAGGTGTTCTATTAAAGGTTGAAACGTAGCATCCCAACGAGAAAACGACGACGTAACAATAAAATAAGGAAGAACAAAAAAGATCTTAGTAAAAGGAACAACTAAACTGATTTAAAATATCCATGATATAAAAGCTGGCACCAATTTGAACAAAGAAAGAGTCGAAATAAAAATATATAAGAAAAGTATTTCAAGATATATAAAAAAACAATAATAATTCCATTACACACTTTTCTGTTCCTTTGATTTTTTTTCTCTAATCTTATCAGATGAAGCATCATTTCTAAAGTGTAGTTCTGAATGAACGGAGAATCATAATTTATACGAATTTGCTGTTAAAAAATATCCATAATATAGACGGAGTGGAAAATAGCTTTTTTTTTAATCTTTTCTTTGCAATATCCATAGTTATTCTTAAATAAATCTGATGATAGTTTGAGAAAATAATGATTTCAGAGCAAAATATAGAAATTGACAAATTTTATTTTCCATTTTTTCTGTTATATTTCGAATTCATTAATTGTGATTCTTTTTAATTAATAAATGTCTTACAAAACTAGACAAATATTTCATCATCTTAAAAAGATAAGAGAAAAAAATTACACGTAAATTTTGAATTTTTTTAAAGAAATACAGAAAATGTAAAATGCAATTTATTATTTCAATTTTCCCTTTATTCATGGCTTTGCCAAAAACTGTAATTTTATACCTGGATATACATGGATAAGTGGATACGGGATAACACTTTTATTTGAGAATATGTCAGAAAAAGTAATAGTTTCAAGATATCACTCCTATTGGTTTTTGAGTTTTATGCTTTATGTTTATTTATACAAAATTCCTATATAGCATTTTGGAATACTTAATATGTTTGTAAATATTTCTTTTCTGTATATCAATGCATACTCTCAATAAACTCTCACAAACTCTGCTCAATACTTTTTGATTAAATATAACAAATTGGTCATCCTGGAAAAAAACTGTTTACCACTTTTGAAGTTTTTAATTAAAATTATACATTTTTTCTTATTTACATTTTGTTGCTATGTTAGCATTTTCATTGTTGTTTCAAATTTGTATTTAAGAATAGTATTTAACTTAAAGAAACAAAAGAGTGATAATATTTATACGACCATTACATAATATCATTTATTACCTACTTGTTCTAATTAAATATAATAATTGGTAAAAACATTAATATTTCAATCCACTTTTTAATTGTTTTGTCCACCAAAATTGAAATTTTCCACCATGTTATCTTTCACAGATGTTTATTATTTAATTTCCAAAAATTTTGCAT
>JAPMOR010015697.1:0-37119 GCA_026543865.1 Argiope aurantia
CTTTATTTTCAGAGATTTTCTCGTCACTGATTGATTTTATTACCGTTCTTTTCAAGGATGTTACCTTCCCTGATTGATCTTATTACTTTTCTTTTCAGAGATGCTCTCATGACTGATCGTTTTTATTATCTTTCTTTTCAGAGATTTCACTGATTGATTTTATAACGGTTCTTTTCGAGGATATTACCTTCCCTGATTGATCTTATAACTGTTCTTTGCAAGGATGTTATCTTCCCTGATTGATTTTATTACCGTTCTTTTCAAGTATGTTATTTTCACTGATTGATCTTATTACTTTTATATTCAGGCCGGGATATCCCGGTCGGTAGAGCGTTGGATTCGCGTGCCTTGGATTGCGGGTTCGAACCCCGCTGACCGAAGTTTCTCCGTGTGTGTGGTGGCTGGCGCACGTATATATCTGTCATGGTCGCTACGTCCTCCGTGTCGAGCGTAATACCATTGGAGGTACAGGATCAGGGGGGATCGTTCTCTTCCGATCCTTAAAAATGATTGCGATGTGTGTGTAGTCAACGGGCTTGTCCATGAAAAGTGCCATTAGAAACAACACAATAACTTTTATTATTGTTCTCATCACTGATTGATCTTATTACCTTTTTGTTCAGGGATGGTTTGTTACTGATTGGTGTTGTTATTTTCCTTTTCATGTATGCCTCAACTCTTGTCTAATGTGCCATAATTATTTTCTTCTTCTCTTTTATCCATGGAAGAATTACTCGGATAGGATAGGATATGTACTAGCAGAATATGTACTATCACTTGCGGACTATGATTTGAAATAAATGATTTTTTAAAAACTTTTCTAAAAAATGGAGTAATGATTTAAAAATTTTTTTCTGTAAACGGTTTGTATCTTTACAAAAAAAAAGCAAAAAAAAAAAAAAAAAAACCAGTTATTGAGTTTTACTGCATAAAATACATTTCACATTTTACGGAAATTATATTATTTGTATGAAATATGAATAGATTTAAAGAATCAAAAGTTCAAAAATCAGCTTTTAAAAAAAGTAAATAATAATAAAGCCTATAACAAAAGCGCTTCTATTTTGCAATATTTTCAAAACATGCGTTTTCACATGAGAAAAGTTTTAATCACCTAGCTATTTCAGGTTTTGAAGTTTTCGAATTCATGTGCACGCAATCACATAGATTTCCCTTTGAAGTCGAGGGGAGAATGTTTCCGCCGATTCTCTGTAAAGGTAGAATTCCATTCATTTGCAGATTACATTAGCAGTAATTGCATTTTAGACATTAGAAATGGTTGGTTAATTTTCATCTCGAAACATTCTATTCATATTTCAGTAACCTTGTGTCAAACAGTTGTTGCGTGTTTGAAATAATCAGCCCTTTTTCCCGTTTTATTTATCTTATTTCAACATCACAGATTCATGAACACAAAATAACAGGAATTTAACACATAAAAACTTTAAAGACATAAGGATAATAATAGTAAGTTCATTTTGTTCCTTTTAAATTGACTGATCACAGATTCTATATTTATTTGATAATCTTCTTATTTGGATTCATAGAATTTCCTATTGGATAGGGGAAACGAGCGCGAATTTCCCTCTATAGTGATTACTGTAGCATTAAATTGACACCCCCCCTTTTTTATTTCAGATAACGTTCCGAGATGCCTCCGACAATATTTTTGATTTTTCGAAAATTTGTAAAATTTCTGCAATTCTAGGAATTTTTTAATTATCTCACAAAATCGTACAATTGTAGCTTGAGAGATGACGGAACTTCATCATCGCGATATATCGTCCAACACATAACGATATTTTTCGATATATCGTGTTATCTATATTTATTTATAGCTATTATAAGTTATAAATAAGCAACAGAAGTCTTTAACATATTGACTGATCCGAACGATTCCAAATAAAAGAAAGCTTCAATTTATATAATAAAAATATTTGTTTTCTTTTGAATAAAAATAGTTAGAAAATAATTTTGTTGAAACCTCTTTAATAAAGTGTGTCAGTGCCAAAGCAGTGTCTGTATGTTACAATTTATAACACTGCGTTTAAAACAAATTATTTTATATATTAGAATTTGTCAGTGATTATAAAAATATCAACACAAATTCTATATGAAGGACAATAAAAATAAAGAACAACAAAAATAATCGTTAACCGGCAACCGAAACGAAATCGAAAACTAAATTAATTGTAAATGTCGATTTATTGTGAGGCGCTAGACGAAAGGGGAAGTATGACGGATTTTTTTTATATGTGAGTACGCTTAAGTGAAAAAATGCGAACTGAAAAAAAATTATGAATTTAATCTGTATTAATCCTTTTTGCTTTTATTTCTGAAGATGAATATTTAGCGATTAAACAAAGGGCAGTCAACAACCTTCTGATAACTGCAATTATTTTTTCATAAAGTTAGGGAACAGAAACAGTTTGTTCTAAAATGGCATGATTAAAACAATATATTAGACTATTTTATATATTAGAATATGACCGCATTTATAAAAATACTAGCCGCCTTTGGCGACCAGCCGGTTCGCCAGTATTACTGCTCGCTACAATTTTCAATTAAATATTTTAAGTAACTGGTCTCTTAAAGGATTCTCAAACAAAACATTTTTAATCTTCAAATTTTGATAGTCATACCAAACTTATATTGTTTAGATCGTTTCGTTCAATTTACTATATATATTTTGCTAATTTGTTGCCATTTCCGGTAAAACTTCAACTTTAATTAAAAATGTAAATGACGAAATTGCAATTAATATTAAGATATTTTTTAATAAAACCAAGCGTTTTATTTTATTTATCATCTTTATTGTTATTAATTAATTATTATTATTATTGAATATGAGTATTGCAAACAGAATCGCTCGGTATTTAAGTCCTATGTTAACTTCAAAATATTTTTCATAGTTTATGTAATATCTCAAACAATAATTCAACAAAAATTTCTGAGATTCAGTATAAAATTCAGTTTTTAGTTTTGCTTTCAAAAGGATTGAAATGAAATCAATAATAATATTTTGTTCCTGCTTATAAATATATTTCAAAAATTATGAAGTCTAAATTTAATGCAGTAAGGTATCATATTCTGATAAATATTCTGGACACACCAAATTTTAAATAAAGGAATGAATGTTTCTATTTTCCACGATGAACGAAGACTTATTTATGAAGTTTTAAATGTAAAAAATTTAGAAAAACTCACCATTTTCATAATCTTAGGCCAATTAATCTTGAGAAACCTGCGCGCTTATTGGCGTATTTTCTTTGAAACGATCGATGAAAAATCTAAAATTATCCTTTTTTTATTAAATAGTGATATTCAAATCTTCATAAATCAGTCAGTTTAAGTGATTTGAAATTAACTCTTAAAAGTCAGTGATTTAGTTGATTGGAAATTAACTCTATGACCACCATAAAATCTGTGCTTTCTCTTGTGGTGTATGCGTTCTCCTTAATATACGATCGAATAAAACATCACATACAAAAGTACTACATTGAACAAACACATCAAAAGTAAACATAACATTTCAATAGTTGCCAAAAACTAAAGAGAGAAAAATGCAATTAATAAGCAGACGATATTTATAAAAGTACAGATATTTAGACTGGAAAATGAAATTATCTGAAATTAAAAACACGCGCAGACGATATTTACAAAAGTAAAAATATTCAAATCTGAAAAGGAAAATATATGAGTTATTCCATCAATAAATGCCATAAGTTTGTTTACATCTTCATTATTTTATGAGTCATTAAATATCAAAATGGATCCGGGACTGAATAAACACCCTGTATAGAGAGTGTAAAAGATCATAAAATAATTTTTCTTGAATTTGTTTTTCAGAAAAAATAATATTTCATATTTGTTTCATTTCCTATAGACACTTGCAGAAAATTATATTTTTGCAGATTTCATTTCCAAAAAGATTTAATTTATTTTCAGTTAGAGCTTTAATCAATGTGATGGCAACACTTTGAAAAAAGCTATTTTTTTCTCAGGAATGCGAAATGTGCTTAATCCTCATTTTTATTTTTGACGAAAAAAATTATTGAAAAACATAGTTAAAATATTTATTTAAAAATTCATTAAAAATAGAAATTTAATTTTAAGATTAAAACAGTAGTATCATTTAAAAGATAAATTTTTTATCTTTAACTTCATGTAAAAATCTTTTTTGTGCGGTAATATTTTCGGCAGTTATAGCAGAAACACGTCAAAATTTCGCTTAATTTTTAAATAAATAAAATTCTAGTTAAAAATTCGAAAAAATAACCCCCAGGTGCACATTCCCGGCCTCCAAGATATACACGTGCCAAATTTGGTAGCTGTAGGTTGAATGGTCTGGTCTGTAGAGCGCCAACACACACACACACACACACACACACACACATTGAGCTTTATTATAAGTATAGATATAGATATAGATTAACAGAAATTCTGTATGAAGATGAAAAAGAACGAAGAGCAACAACAACAACAAAAAACACTAACTGATAACTAAAACGAAATTGAAAACACAAATTAGTTGTGAATATCTATTTTTTGTATCGCGATTTATCGTGAACTATTATTCATGATCATGATTTCGATATATCGATATTTTTCAAAAACTGGCATCAAAAACTAAATTTTTCAAAAATATCAATTTTTTTCGATAAATCGAAAATCGGCACAGCCCTAATTACTTTTAAGCTGAATCTCGGAATTTTGTCACGAGTGAAAATCCATTGTTATCTACTATGAATGTCTTTTTTTTCAATACTCCAAAATATAAACAAGAAATTAGAAGATATTCGAAATATAAATATAGATAAATCCAAAATAAATAAGCTAATCTAAATAAGCATATAATATTCCACGAGAAAAAAAATTAACCTTCTGTCATTTTCTAACGTCTTTCATCAAATATTTAAACAGAAAGTATCATTTAACAGGAAAAAAGTCTTAATAAAAAATTCCATGTCTGAAAATTTTATACAGATTAATTTGCTATAATATCAAAATTTAAAACATAGTAATCTCTTTTGTTACAAATTTCAAAGCTATATCAATATTTATCCTGAGATACCGAAATTTCTCATCGTTTAGCTCTAATTATTTCAAAATTATGAACAAAAGAAAATTTAAATCCTGATATGTTCAAATAAAAATTTGAAACTTTATTGATATCTTGACAAATAACTAGAAATTTTATTAAGATAATTTTAAGTATGCTACTCATTATGTACTTACAGCTTTGATTTTAAAATAGTTTTCGGCATATGTAATATATAACAAATATGAGGCTTGAAATTTTTGAATGCCAACACTGGTAAATTCATCAACAATCGATGTAAAAGGCTATTTTATAAACGCTTGCAAAATTTCAGCTTATTCATATGAGTAGTTTCGAAGTTACATCGGATTTTTTATTTTATGTGATTTTATTTAAAAAAATCGTTATTTTAGAATTTTTAAATTATGGCTGGTAAAAAAATTGTTCCAATATATGCTGCAAATTATCTTTATATTTACATTTATTTTGAAGTTATAACAAAAGTTAATAAAATATTATAAATAACAAGGTATCATATTTTAAATGAGGATAAGTAGATAATAAAAAAAATCACAAAAAAATTAGATTAACACTAAAATAAAAGTTGATCTATGGAATTTATTCGAGTAGCTTCAAATCGTTTAAATTTTTTAAAGGTAATTAATAAGACATTTTCGAAACTATTTAATTTAATATAAGAAAATCGTTTGTGATTCTGATTTACATTAAAATGGCCAGTTGTTTCCTGCATTAAAATCTTTAATAATGTTCAAGTTAAATAAACCATGTCAAATGATTTTTTTAAAAAAAGCATTACACAAATTATCAGACGATAAAATACTGATTTCTCTTTTAATAATTGATTGGATGACATATGCGCTAAGGTTTTATCAATAAATTTATGCAATGTTTTATATATATATATATATATATATATATAATCTTTGTCTTAAAAAATCGTTTGGTATTTCTTTTTTATGTGTGTGTTTTGCTTGCATATTAAGCTTTCAAATATAGTTTCAACTTTATGTTTCTGCAAAAAGTCATTTTATAAGATAATAGCAGGCCGGAAAAAGGAAAATTCAAAAGTAAAGGAAGTTCAAACTTCTTGTATCTGAGGAAATAAACGAAAAATTGATAATAAAAATTCATCTTCTGTTAAATAAAAATATTGTCGAAAATATTAAAATATGGCGCAATTACCAATGAGTATAATTTATGTCTGTCAAAAGTTTTTATCATATCAGCAAACATAAAAATAGTACTTTTTAAGATAAAAATTTTAATAAATTGTGCGCCGTTTATTCCGCAACATAAGTAAATGTATCAGAAATATATATATATATACTTTTGTAACTGTAAAGAGAAAAACTGTAAGTTGTTAAGTTCCTAAGATGAAATGTCAGAACATTGATTTATATTTAATATATTTAAATCTTAGAAATAAAGTGGTACAGTTTTCATTGAATCCATTAATATGCAATTATTTTGATAGCATAAACGTTATTGATTGATGTGAAAAAAGGAATGTGGAAACAAAGAAAGACAAAATAAAATTTTTATCAAATTAATGTTAATTTAATTATATTAAAAAATGATTTTTTGTTATTACTTTCTTGTATATGTAGTATAGAGAAAAAAATAATAATCGTCAAAAAAGGCGAACTTGAGGTTTCGATGAATCTCCATTTATGAGACCTCCCAGAGTTAAATAATAAAAAAAGAAATAAAAAAAACATTTTTGGGAAATATCTATCTGTCTGTGACAAAGATAACTTAAAAATGCATTGATCTAGACGTCTGAAATTTGGCATACGACCTTTATACCAAATTTTGAGCAAATTACGCTCAGGGGAAGACTGTCTGTCCGGCTGTTTGAATATAATTTAACACGATAAATATAAAACGAAGTGAGCTTGACGGATAAATTGTAGATGATAATTCTATACACAGACTTAGCTATATTATAGATAATTCTGTGTCTATATTATAGAATTATAGAATTATCATCTATAATATAGACATTTATTAAATTTTGAGTTTTTTGGCATTGTATGGCAATGACAAATTAATTAAGAGTATGCGAGAAAGTTTTTGGGAAACCACTCTTTCTGATTTTATTACTTCCACTCAATCAATCAAATGTAGTTTAGATTTATACGTGTAGTAGGCCGCCAAACACGAATTTTTCTATTGAGATAGTTAATGAAATATGGTAACCCAAATAATTGTACCAGTAGGACACTTGGCAAGTTATTTTTAATGTTAGGCGATATTAGCAAAAAAAATCTCTTATCATAGATTTAAATCTTACCCAGATGTAAACATTAAGCATCGTCAAAATTTTAATAAAAAAATAATAAGATTCAAAATTTTTATAACATCAAAATTGATACCGGTGAAAGTAAACATTATTGATGAGAGAGCATTTTAAGCAAAAGCAAACATTTTTTGACACACGAGTTGTTCAGAGCTCTCGGGTATCTTAAAATGTTTGCGAAATAAAATCAAATATATTGGGGGAGGAATTTCAATTCTGCACCACCTCATCGTTGCTCATGAAATATTTATCGATTGCAAAGTGTTGGTAATAACTTTTTTGGTTAAAATATAAAATAATTTAAAATTCTAAAATCGGCATTTAAATGCAAGCAGAGAAATAATTTTTTAAATGTGGGGACGATTTTTTTTAATCTTAAGAGAACACGATATGTAAAATATCAAACGACTTAAAAATGGTATCTAAACCAAAATTTATATCCTGGTTATTTTTTCAAAGTAGATTTTATTTATCATGTTAGAAAAAGGATACTGTAGAAAATTTTGAAATTAGTGCAATTATAACTATGAAGAAGACTCCTTATGAAATGTTTAATCAATAGCTATTTTTTGATTATATATATATATATATATTTTGTAAAATGGCGCTTTTTATTTCAATGTGTGATAATATTGGGTGGCTTCATATAGATTGGGTACTTACATATAACGTATAATAAATGCAAAATAAAAGTAAAATATGCATAACTCGAAAATAATATAAAATATATAACATGTAATAACATAAAGATAAATTATATTAGGACATTCAATTGCCATCTCGAGAAATTCCTTAAAGATTTAAAGAAATAAAGATTTCCTTAAGGGTATCATTGGAATTTTCTATTATAATCTTCATAACTCGGTCGATTTTGGTTGGAGAAGAATTGAACTTTTTTTGTTTAAAATGTTTGTATATCAAGAATAGTTTGACTAACAGAACTGCACAATTAGATAAAAATTTAAGGCTCATTAATTTTTTCAGCAGGCCATTTATTATTTCAAATCACCTAAAATTATTTGCATCATTTAGAGCATTTTTCCAACTGGAAAAATGTGCATATGTTTAATGATTTAGAAATTAGCAACTTGGCCACGATTAGAACAGTTTCGTATAAATGTACCATTTTTTATAACTAAAGAAGTGAAGGTGGTTTGGTGACCTGAGGTCCGGCTCGGGGCTAGAGGGTCCGAAATTCGAAGTCCACAAGTGCAGCTCACTTTAAATTTGTCTCTGGTCAAAATGTTTCCCCTCCTGAGTGGAATAGAAGATTAGATAAAGTTATACTGGATCACATGTCATTTTTGTCATCAGACCATTGCCCAAAATAAAACAGCTTATCACAAAATAATCTTCGTGCTGCTTCCAAGCGGATTATTAATAAAATTGAAAAAAAATCATTATTTATCGAAATATTAATCACCTTTGGCAATGAGTTTGTTGGTTTAACGAGAATATTGGTTTTGTTTCATTTAAACAGTTAAATCTCTTATGTATTACTTGACTTTCATGTTTCTCTTAATAAATGACGATTTAGTCCAATAAAATCGAGGCGCATGATATCATACCTCAATTAAAAATTTAAGTGCCTTTTGATTTCACTTTATCTTTTAGGGTCTGATAATTTTTCTAGTCTGATAATTAAGAATATTTTATTTCATGATTTTACGCAATGGAAGAAAATCATGCGATTAATTATTTGAAGAAAAAAATGAAAAAGACTTGAAATTTATTGTGACAATGAAATATATTGTTGAAAAATCACTAAAAAAAAAGAGTTAAAAAAATTCAAAATTCATGGGAAAATAGCACATTAGTTAAGTTGGTGTTATTAATAAATATTTTTTAAATTTTAAATTTTTGTAAAAATTAAATTTTTGCTATACTATTTTCGGAAGTCATTGCGAAAAAATTTCCTTTTTGCCAAGTTTTTAATTTATTATAATTTAAAACATATCTCTCTGAAATAATCCATTCTGACCGTCTAAAATATATATAATATATATGTGCTAAATTTGGTAGCTATAGTTTAATGGTCTATTCCCTCTCTCTGTCACTTTTGAAGATACAAAGATCTCTTTTTTTTACTGACCGATTATGTCCCATATTTGAGATAAATTTATAATTTTTACTGTCAAGAATATTTATAAGAATATACATATAGCACATTTAATTTTTAATTTAATTAGTAACATACAGAGTACAGCACAAAGACTACTTTTCACATTTTGATGGACTTGTCACAAAATTTCGAAAAGATCGAGAATTTATATGTAAAAAATCATCTCATAATTCATATTTATTGAGTGTTTCTGTTAATTGTGTTCGTACTGTTGGAGGAATAAATTCGTGAAGAGCTTAGTCTTAATTGTATCAAATACTTTTAATTCATATGATAAAATCATATGTCTAATTTTAAATATTTAATTTGTTGACTTTTTATATACTATATTCAAAGGCAAGCAGGAAATGAAATTTATTTAGGAATAAAATAAGGAGATCCATAAAATTCTCTAGATAAAATTTTTTTGACTTTTATAGTACTTACTCTTATTATGTTTCTTTTATGATTTTTTAAATTTGTTCTGATATCGGTAAAGAAGTAAAAGAAAAAAGTCTCTTGCAAACGATATTTAATTTAAACTATAATAAAATGAATTTTGGGAAAAAAAATATTAAATCCTTTAAATGGAGAAACTGCATCGCAAAGAATATTGTTAAAAGAAAGAACAACGGGGAAAAATTAATAAACTACAGAACAATAAAATAAAACTGGTTAATCTTCGAGTTCGTTAGAACTATGAAAATAATGAAAACAATAATAAAAAAAGCTATCGAAAGAGTTGGGAAATTAAAATAATATTCGTGTGCGGTAAATATCGGCTTGATGAAAACTGATTTCCGAAGCAAAACCGGTCGAGCCGCCGGCTAAAGAAGTTCTTTTCGGAAAGTAAAATTCTCCCCTTCTCCCTTTCCCGAGTGGACCGGTTTCGAACGTTCCCGTGACCCAATGATGGGATCTACCTCTCTCAGAAGCCTCGCGACCATCCGAACCATCAGGATACCCTTACTCTCTCCTCCTCTCCCTGTTTATGCGCCTCGGAGCTCAAAGAACAGGTCAGTGGGAGAAAAAGAATCCTGTTCTTCACTTCTTTTAAATTCACTTTTGATATTTCTGAAATCGTTTGTTTTATATGTTCACTCTTAAAAATAATTTTTATTTATGGTTAATTAGCAAAAATTTAATTTTATTGTTTATTTAAAATAATTAATCCCTATTTAAATAATTGAAATAGTTTTTATAAACATTTAACTTTTTTTTTTCGCAATTGATGAAAGCAGAAACATTTATTTGAAAACCGTTACGATTTTTTTTTCTCTATAAAAACGCAATGTTTCAGAATTTTTATTTTTCCTTTCGTATTTTGAATAACCATTGTGCTGTTATTTATAAACGAATTGATTTAATTCTCTATATAAAAGCATTCACTTAGAATTTTTTTCTCCTTTATTTTTTTACGTTCATAAAATCGTTTGCTCTATTGAATTAATAACAAGATGAAGAATTAAAAAATAATTTTTAAGAGTTGTTTATTTCTCTTATTTTGTAAGAATCGAATTTTTTCAGAATGTAAAAGTTGAAATATCAGAACAAGTAATTTATCATTGTTTAACTGATATCATCATAATTTAACAATTCATTAAGTTCATTAAATCGAAATTTTCTTTTGATCTTTGTTACTCAGAAATGCTATTCCAAATAAAAGTTTCTGTAAATATCTAGACGCATATACAAGGATAATATATGCGCTTCGATATTCACGCAAAAACTCTGCGCAATAATAATAATAAATAAATACATATATATATTTTTTTGTCTTTTAACAGTTTCGTTTGAAAATCATTTGTTCTATTTGAAATAAGTTATTACTAAAAAAAGTTTTTATTTTCCTTTATTTTATAGTTACGAATGCGCTGCCGTTCATTTGAAAAATCGTCTGTTCTCTTAAAATAATAATAAAAAATTATTAAATTATTTAAAAAATACATAGAATCGTCTTAAAAATTGAATGAATTAGAACAATTCTGAAACAGCCGGAAATAAAAATAACTGTTTTAAGAAATGATAATATTTCATTTATCAATTCTCGATATTGAAAATTTGATTTGAAATATTTTTTATTCTTATTCACAAAATTGAACATGGACAAAAAATACGGATATCAAATCACGATATAAGCAGATAAATAAGCTTTTAAAAGAATTTTTCATTTTATCACCATAAATGAATACATTTTCAGGAGGAACTTTATTATTCTTGGAAAAATTCATAACATTGTGAATTATCAAAATTGCGTGTAATTGTATTTTCTTAGCTTTTTTCAAAAATTAATTTGCTAATATATTTAATAATTAGCGTGCTTTCAAAAATGCATTAACTTTCTTAACTTACAAAATTTTAAATAAACAAATTGTTTTTAATTTCTGACGTTGTAAGATTTTTCCATTCTTTTCTTTTCAGTCCACACTGGATATTTTTCTTTTGGGTGGTATTTATATCATATGAGCATTCATCTTGCCTCTCTTAAAATCTGATTACGTTTTAATTTCGAATTATTATTTTAATAGATTGATTAATATAAATTTCTAACAATTTTTAATATTTTATGAAATTAGTATTATATTAATAGTGATTTAATAAAACCGTTCTCCATTCTGTGTAAATTCTGCTAGTATTACAATGACTCATTAAAAAGATGCGGAATTAAAAAAAAAGGGTCAATACGAGTAATTTTACACTTTGAAAATATTGAACGTTTTTGAAGTACTGAAGAAGTATTATAGAAATAAACAATCTGCAATTCTGACAAATAATTAATATTTATCGACTCTTTATTCTGATTATTAATTAAATTCTGATCTTCTTTTGATTTTCATTATTCTGACTCAGGAATACTCATTCTATTTATTTGGCTATATAATAGGTAGATTCTTTACAGGAAGACTACCTATTGCAACGGTTCTCATGCCAAGACTTGGGAAATATTTTTGCAGATCTTCACCGATCATAGATCCGAGAACCTAAAGCCAGGCTCAATTTAAAAGTCTATATATATATCTATCTCCATACGTATAGCGCTAGATATGTTGGCGGTATTTAGAACTAGAAAGCTCTGATGTTGTCTAGTTCACAAGGTAACTGGAGTGATTCTGTTTGGAATTTTACCAAATGTAATGGAACTTTACCAAATGACTTGGAATGTGTTGTAAGAAACGTAAAAACCTAGGACGGGTTCGAAAACGGGCCATCCAGCTCAAAGGGGGTGGAAATGGTGGAATATTGAAAATTTCATTTAGCTATAATTTTCTTAATATTGAAGATAAAAACTAAATCAAATTAGCGCCTCATTAAGACGGACAACTTTTGTATTTAAAATTTTTCGATGTCTGCAATTGCTTAGAAGCTAGGGGCTAAAAAGTGATTTTCAAGCCCTAATGTTGACTATTTATGCTGGCAATTCTGAAAAAAAATGAAATAAAATTTTTGCTTTTATTTCATTTCTATTGTTCGAATTTATTTAAATTCATGTGGAGTAAAGATTAAAAACTTAAAACCGAAAATAACTTTTAAAGCGAAAAATGTATTTCTATCGTGTCCGTCTGTGAATACGTAAATTTAAAAATGCCTTGATATAAATGCCTGATACGCTTTGAGATAAAGACAATTTCTTACTTTTAAGTAAACCAAATTATTTTATTCTTGACAATATGCATAAAAGTGAAAAATCACTTGTGTACTGACTGATTACGGAATTTCATCAATTATTAGGGATACATATGAAATTTGCCAAGTGTTTTGTTTCAAGTGTAGTATATTTCTTCTTTAAATGTGATTAAATACTGTCGGAAAGATTTAATTTATACTTTACTATCTAACGAAATATCATGAAATTGATTACTATGACGATCAACCAATTTATTATTCAGATATCAGTTATCTTGCAAAAACATAAAATAAAGTGCTACCAAATTTCGAATCGCATTTTGCTACTATCATTAGATAAATAATTTTTTTTATAAAATTCTTCATATTCTGTGCAATAAAGATAAGTTTTGTTATTTAAATGCGTTTGTTATTTCGGTGCTTTTGTTCATTTGGAGGTTTCTTGGTTTGGTGTCTGCTGCGTTACCGAGAGTATACCGTATTAAAAAAATAAAAGATAATTATTACAGTTTTTACACAAGTACCTTGTATTAAACGCATTATAGCGATTAATCGCCAAAGATAGCATGTTAGTTTATTGACTATGTTCACCAATGACGTGCGGTTAACTCTAAATTTCGCCAATGGCACGCAATTAATACACAAATGCCTAAATCTATATATTTTTTTATAAATTGATGATTTAAAAAAAATGTCTTTTATTCCAATTAATAATTATGATTGAAATATTCAAAACCGAAAACACATGTAAATTCTTAATTCCAACATTAATTGTGAAACGCATACCATTTTTCCGGATAATATAATTAAAAACTTAAACGATAAATTCTTACTTTATATCATAAAATGGTATTATCTACATTTAATTGAAAGAATAATTGCAAACGATAATTAATTTCTTTAAATATGTTTAAAATTCTAAGATCAATTTTTTGTCAACTGAGATAATCCTTTGAATTTGCTTTAAAACTTTAGAGCTTTTCAATAATATAAAATTTATAACAAACCTATATTTGTATACTATTTTAATGATATTTATTACCTAAATATGATTTATTTTGCCATAAATATTGAATTGTGCGACAGGAATAAATTCTTTATCTATGGTTGTTGCAAAATTTACTATTTCATTGTTTTTGTTTAAGAACTAAAATAAATTCGAAAACAATTATTTAGAAGAAAAGGAATTTATCTTTGTCTTCCAGCTTGCCGAGAGAAATTTTTTTAAAGAACAGTTTAGTGTGAGAAAAAAACATATTTTATATCTTTTCTTTTGATTCGCTTTTAATATTTTTATTTAAAAATCATTTGTTTTATTGTAAATGACGAATAATTCGAATTTTTATTTTTATTTTTCATATAATAAATGTACAATCGTTTGCTTGATAAATCATTGATTTAGATAAATTAAAATAGAAATAACTCAAAATCTCCTTACCTTATAAATTTTGAAAAACATTTCCTCTGTCGGGCGATTAAAAATTATTTTATTTTTATTTAATTTGCAAGAAATAAATGATTGATCTTTAAAAAAACGGTTAAATTAAAAAAAATATTTGAATAAAGTTTATCTATGATCTGCACGAGTTTAATTGATTTTTATTTCAAAATAATTGCTTTAAAATATCCATGTATCAAAAAGCAGGAATATTAAAATATCTTTATATTTTTATTAAAAAAAACAGTACCAGTATATAAAAAGTTTTTAGCAATACATGTGGTAGTAAATATTTAAAATGTATAAATTCATAGGCGATTATTTATTTCTTTTGTATTTTAAATCATTAATGAATGATATAAACCAAAGAAGGAATTATATAAGAAAAGAATATGATGGAGCTAACATTTTCTTAAAACAATATTATATGTTTATAATGAGCGTAGTGAATTTGCATGTATAAAAGTAAACGATTTTCGTTGGCTTGATTCTTCCTTGACGACGAATCGTAATCACTAAATTTGAAAAATTTAATCTGAACCTGTAACTTTAGAAACTTTCAAATTTCTGTATTATTTTAATTGAAAACTTGAAACAGTCTAAGTACATTTATTTTTAGTTTTACGAAGACATTTTAATTTTGACTGTTAAATAATTAATTTTGGATTCCTCTTCAATGCATTTTTGATCCATAAATGAGTTATTTGTTATTTTTTTGGCAACTGATTATTAACTTTAGGAATTGTGGGTATATTGAAGGAGAAAAATAAATATAATTTTTTAAGTCATTTCTCCAACTTAAGACGTTATGCAATTAGATTTAAAATATGCGCAGTTAAATTAAAATACAACTGTAATGTCACATAATTTAACGCCATTAAATAGTGTGATGTAAAGGAAAAACAAAAATTAAAGATGTAAATATCAGCTTCTTTTATCATAACAAGTAGAGTTCTCACAGATATTTATATGTACGGTCACAGTACAGATTAATAATAATTGATCATAAATCATAATATCATGATTATGATTTGCTGAAATGATTACTTTTTTTCATCTTTTTTTTACAAGTAAGAGAAAGAATATTAATCGGAATCATCAATTTCAAAAATCGATTAGCATATTTATTTGCTAATTTATTACTGATAGTAATATTCCGAACTGGATCACTTGTAAGGAACGATAACTTAAGATAACTTCCTGGAACTTGGGATGTGTTAATTGCAATGACCTAAAGAAAACAAGGATAGAATTGAGATCAATAGTTTGAATAATGAAATGATAAATTTGTCATTACCATTTCATTTAAGTAATCGTGTAAATTAATTAATTATTGAAGATGTATTTATCATCTCTACAACAGTTAAATATTTGAGTTTTTATAATAAAATAAATTGTTTACAAATCAGAATCGTTTATGAAATAAACTGCTATATGCAATAAACGCTTAAGGGAAGGGATCATTTAATATGTGCCAACAATCAACATTTAGAACTTTGTACTTTCGATGGGTTTGCCAATAAAGATAAATTTCGAGGAAACTTGGTCTACATTTGCGTTTCATTGGAGAGAAAATCTTCAAAATATCAGATTTAATGAAATGATGATATTGTTTATAAATGACGGTAAAAATAAATACTAGTTGTAGGCAAATTTTATTAAAAAAATAAAAGATATTGCTTTTTCTAATAATTTTATCTGTATGGGTCCTATCAAGTTAGGTGACTACACTGGAAAGTAAAGTTTTTGAAGTATTATGATTTTTTTATTTAATATTGTTAATAATTAAACAGGTTTCTTTAAAAAAATCGTTAGAATTTTGTTTCTAAGTCTATTTTTTAGGCAAATTATACTGATTTTTATATTTGTATTCATATACGTTTCAATGCTATTTTACATTTTTAGATGCTATTTTCTCAAATTTTGATCTTTGATAGAAATTTCTTACAAAAAACCCTCATAAATTAAAATATAATGCTTATTTTTTTGTTCAAATTTGGTATAATAATTTTTCAATATGTTCTGTAGTTCCTGAACTAGGGAATAAGTATTCTGTTTATTTAGAAATATTTTATGGTTGTTTAGTGTTTGACAATGTGAAAAAAATTCACAATTTCGTGTTATTTATCAATCGAACCCCAATATTTAAAAAAAATGGATAAAAATACAGCTTATTTTCTGGTTCAGAAAGTAGATAATATATTTCTTAAGCCGTCTGCTGCTGTTTAAGCGAATCATTTGATAAACCTCTAAACTAGAAGTGTTTTGCTTTGTACCTCTCTTTAGTCAAAAAAAAAAAAAAAAAACTTCGTCATTTAACTGGTATATTTTAGTTTCATATATATTTTTTTTTCAATCTTTTTTATGCAAATATTCAATTTGCGAGCGTTTTTAATCCCGAATACAGTCACATACTTTAAGATTACGTTTTCGAGCGACACACTGATCTACCTTTGTATTATACACAAAAAAACGCATCCGAAAAATCTACCAGATTGGAGTGCAGTAAATTTTTCTGAAACATAATACAATCGTCTGATTTTCTAATTGGTTCTGACGAAAAGCATAAACCATTTATATTCGATAAGATAAGATTCATATATCAGATAAAAAAATTACTTATTAAGTTATAACAAAGATGTGCAGTCTTAGGTAGAAGATATTTTTTAATTTTTAAATAATAATGAAATTTTATGTACACATGCTTCAATATCATATTTATATAAATATAATGCTACTTTTCACAAATTTCAACTCTGAAATTTGAACCCATAGCTTCTTTCTGTGTTGTGTACGAACTAAGTAATCGAGTAATGAATCCAATGTTTTTTCCGGCTTTTTAAATTCTTTAATTAGGTTCTTTGTGAAGTGTTTAGAAATCATTCATTTTAAATATTGACTAAACATATATCTGAAAAAAAGAAAATGAACTGTGCATTTTATTTTCTCATATACAAAGGATGATTTTGATAGGGTGTGGTAAAAAATGATCACGCGAGTGCTTTTGTAAACAAAAGCTAATTTGCATGGAATTTTCGTTTGATTTTGTGATTTTTATGCTTACGTTCATTAATTTTCGTTCCAAAAATACTATTTAAAAATTCAAAAATTTATCTTTTTGATAATGCTTGTTTTTATTATCTTGCCGCCTATTTCCTTCACAAGTCAACAATTATTTTTGAAAAAAAATCTATGTTTGATTTTGATTTTAAAAATATTGTGATGAAATTTAATTTCGTAAATAATTTCGAAATGTAAATAATTTCGTCCATTTTCATTATTTCAACAATTTTTATTCAAACCTTTTTCTATCATCGAAGGTAAAGATATTATTTTTTTGAAATTCATAGCTAATCTTAAGAAAAATTAATATTGTTTAGATAAGGCATATCTTCTTGCGTCAATTTGATTAGATGATTGGTTTTAAAATCATGCACCTATTTCAAAAATTTTGTTTTAACATTCAACAGTTTTGTTGCTAAAAATAAATTTTATTCGTAAAATGAGATATTTTTTGCCTCCCACAAAATATGCATAAAAATAATAAATAACAGCTGTTTTTTTAATTGAATTTTCATTTTTTTAACGATTTAATTTAATATAATTCTTCTCATACATTACAAACAATACTTCGTAGACTTTGTAATTTGTGTAAGATAGAACTTTGAAAACAAATGATATGATTTTTATATATTTTAATTGTAACAAATCTATTTAATAAATGAAAATTTTCCTTGAAATAAAATTTCAAAATATCTCATTTTTGTTTATTGCATGTAAAAAATAAAATAAAAGAATGATAAATAAATAATTATGTTCCTATTTAATCAAAGAAAATTTAAAAAAATGTTAAAATAACATAAATTATAGGAAAGTAATGCGTTTAATTTAATTGAAAAATAAATGAAATTATTTTTGCAATTTAAAAGAGAAAGAAATACAAAGTTTAAATCCATTATGTTCATCACTGATGTATAAACTTTAGTCTCGTGAAAATAAAAACAAAGCTATTTTTTCAACAATTCTAAAAGAAAACGATTTTTATTTATCTGCGCCATTCGTTAAGAATTTGTTGTTCTTTTCACTTATCTATCTGAAAACATTCTTCTCATAGTTAAGATTAAATAAATAAATAAATAATGTCAACAGTTGAATTATTTCAGTAATAAAACTAGAAATAAAGGAAGGAAAATAAGTTAAAGAAACCAAGTAATATAATAGTTTTTTTCTGCTATTGTAGACTTGAAGGAAAACAAAACTAACGTTATCGTTGAAGTGGAAAGTATAAATCCCAAGTTAAACTATAGGAAAGAATACAATGAACAGAAGAAAAGTTCAATGTAATTATTGCAAAGCCACACACTTTAAAAATGATTTATAAATAATGTAGTTTTTTGTTTCGTTTTAAATAAATAATAGGATATTACGATTATCATGGGTTGATTAATTTCTACTGAATTTAATCGAAAAATGAAAAAAAAAATTAAGGACATGGGATTAAGGTAAATTGATTAAAATCATAAAATCCATGAAAGAGGAAAATTATTTATTTACACTGCTTTCAAAATTAATTTGACTTTTTTTATAAATAATTTTAGAGCCTGATTTTTAGTTTTATAAAGAAAGGAAATTTGGCCTAAAAAGCAGGAAATGAGGATAAAATATTTAAAATAAGCAAGAAACCAGCTTTAAGAAGCAATTGATTTTCGATTGCCTTGTCCATATAATTAAAATTTAAGATGTTGTATATGACTTATATACATAATTTAAGGATTGTGTTAGTTCTATAATCGTGTTCTAGAAAATTACTGACGTGACAAATACGCACGTTCAATAAGAACATTATCAATTGTAGTGGAAAGGTGACAATTAGAATGATTCAATCAGAACTATGTAGGCAAGCAAAGATCATGCAACCATCTTTATATTTTGAGATATACATTATAATATTTACTATATATAACATAATTTTCTGTGTAATTTTGGATGTATTGTGGAACAAATATAGATTTAGCTATCAATATTCGTTTATTTAAACCGCTATTAATCCAGTGCTTTTATTAATCCAGCTATATTCTAATTTGATATCTTTTCTATTATTGAGAGACTTGTGGTGGTAGCTTCATAAGCCAGTTAACAAACTCCGGGCTAGAGTGATTACTTTTGTCTAGTAGTTATGTAACGCGGCTACCGACCCTAACGTCGCAGGTTTGGTCCTCGGGTATACAATATCCGCAGACTAATGTATTAAAAGCTTATATAAGGTTTTCTTGGTGAATAGATCGTTTCATATAAGGTTCGGTCATAATATCGAATGATTGTTTTTTGACAGACATTTTTTCTTCTATAGTTTTCACAACTTTTAAGAATATAAAATGAATGAAATTTCATTTTTTCAATAATAACAATATTACCACTAATAATAATAATAATAATAATAATAAAGGCAGGTGTAATAGCATCTCAAAACATTATACATAATCCACAATAAAGCTAATAATAATAACCCATCCTTCCTGCATAAAATTTAAGGTCACTGGGAAATATCGTGAACGTCACGTGCTCAGATTTTTATTTTCAGAGACCTGGTAAATGTAAACAGTAAAAACTTGTAAATAATGTTGCTGATATAATAAAGGAAGCAGAATATATATTTTGAATATTTTTTGTCGTTCCTATTAAAACAAAAATTTTGTATAGAATTACAATTTTAATTACAAATTAAATAACAAATTTCGTTTATTTTAGATCATGCATTTTTGAGTTAGAAGTATTAAGTAGAACCCTTGACGGATTTGGTTAAAAATTTCGCACGAACCTATACTTTGAATGATAAAACTGGACACCAAATTTCATAGGTCCAGTCTATTGTTC
This sequence comes from Argiope aurantia, assembly GCA_026543865.1. Taxonomy (NCBI): domain Eukaryota; kingdom Metazoa; phylum Arthropoda; class Arachnida; order Araneae; family Araneidae; genus Argiope; species Argiope aurantia. The sequence continues at coordinate 20,399 of JAPMOR010015697.1, forward strand.
TTTGTACTTATTGGATTAATTGGCATTTTTATAAACAGGTGTACAAGCTTCATGAAAATGAATTTCATTCAAAATTTGACAGAAATCTGCAAATTTGATAACTTGTACCAAATTTCAGCCATTTAGCTCAAAGCGCTTTTGAATTATCAAGTTCACAAACAGATATAATGCCAATATTGTGTTTTTCGAACTCGGAGATGGCTGAAACGTGGATATTCTGTGAAATCTCGAGTTCGAATTTTTGAAGATTGCAATGCCTTCTCTTTGTATACTTTAAAAAAAAAAAAAAAAAAAAAAAAACCTTTTTAATGTGAAAAGAGCATGAGCGGAATTGGGTCGCAAAATAAAGGATTTGAAGATCAACCTTGCTTTCCAGCCATTTAATTCCAGCCTTGCAAACAGTCCATTAATAAATCTCAGTTGAAACCGGACATTAAAACCAGCGAGACATTTTTGTTGTATATCATTAGACAGGGCAATAAATGACAAATTCAATGACACGAGCGGCATTTCTTTCGGTTATTTTCTCAAAATTCTTTAACCATAGCAGACTGTAATTTATGAACGTTGGTTGCAGATCATATATTCTTTTATTTCATTTGCTAACTGAATTCATTTGTATGTTTATGGTTAAAATCTAATTGTAATTCGTCCCACAAGTTTTTTTAGTTGTTTTATTACATTTTATAGATATACAAAGAGAACTCGCTGTAACCGTCTCAAAAGTATTGTAATCGCCAGACTTAACGTGCAGAAAGTTCACAAACATGATGGATGTTTAGAGGAGTCGGGTTTCAAGCTTAGTGCTCTCTGTCCGGAAGTCGAGACCTTATTAATAGGTGTCAACACATTCTACATTTTGTAATTTCGAATACCAAGTAATCATAATAAATTCGAATTGCAGATATTTTGGCAATATATTAAGACAAAATTCAAGAGACTACAAAAAATTGAATTATGGGCCGATTCAATTTAAAAATATTCGAATGTGAAATTGGAATAAGGACTGCGATTCCTTGGTGGTAAGGTTTCAGCTTTGAAACCGAAGAATTTGAAGTTCGAGGCCCGATTCTGAATAACCACCGAGAAAGCGCGTCTCACACACTTTAAATCTGATTGAGTCGAATGCCATCTCGCTCTCTGGTATAAAAGCCCGGATAGTGCGGTGCCAGCGTATGGGCCGTCCTTGTCATCTGATCGCAGTTCAAAATTACGAGATCTTCTCAAAAAGCCGCAGCGTTGGCTTGAAATGAAATATTTATGCATTGAAATTAAATCATATTCTAGTGTTATATATATATGTATGTGTGTGTAACGCTTTGGAAATGTGATCTTGCGAACAAGGTAACTGTAGTAATTTTATCTGGTGAGAATTTGTTGTTAGAGACGTAAAAATCTCCGACGAGTTCGTAAATGGGCCAGCTAGCTAAAAAAGGGTGGAAATATTGAGGGTTTTTCATTTCGCTGTAACTTTCTTAATAGTGAAGACAGAAAAATAAATCCATTAGCCGAATTAGACCCTCATTAAGACGAACAACTTTTGTATTTAAAGTGTTTCAATAACTGCAATATCTTAGAAGTTAGGGACTGAAAAGTGATTTTCATGTCCTAATTTTAATTATTTCAAACATCAGAAATTTATATTGCCAGATAGTAACTTAGATGTAAATGCATCTATCTCCGCCTTCCAGCTTGCCGAGAGGAATTTCTCTTCCTTTTGCTAATGTTTATAAATAACTAATCCAAACATGTAAAGATCCAGATGCAAACTATTTTGAAGCAAATAGTAGCTGTTCCTAAAGTACATTAAGGTTCTAAATAGTAGCTTTAAAGCGAATTTTCAATATTTGAAGATGATATATGTCATAATTGTTGGCTTAACAATCATATTAATACTGTTCACTTTCCGTGACTTTTAGGAATAAAAATGCGAAAAATTGCCGTTGTTATCTTTAAATATCAAATTGTAAGCAGAAAGTGTCAAATAGCTTATTATTTTGAAACAAGGAATGTTATTTACCAATCAGTTACTGATTCTCTTTTAAAGTCAGCGTTAGCATCAACGCTTTAGGCTTAAACTTCAGGTAATTCCAGTTTTAGAAAAGTCTAGAATATAGAGTGCGAAACTGTGCACAATTCATCTGTGAACATCAAATAATTGAACAAGGGTATCAAATTAGTCTTGGGATTTTTCATAACATCTTTGAGAAGCGAAACACTTTAATAAGGATTTTAATAGATAAGGAATTATTGATCCGCCTTTTCGATGACATTCAAAAATAACCGAGAACGGCTGACAAAACTAAAACAGTAAAAGCTGTAGTAACCATATTTCAAATAGCTAGAATGAAATAAAAATAATTTTTAACATTAGTAAGTAAAATTACTCATTAAATCATTTCAATGCTAAAATCGTAAAATAAATTACTTTGAAGGAGACGAATGATTTATTACACTTGATTTGGCAATTCTATTTTTTTTAAACCTTTTTGTCCAGATATTGCAAAATTATTTCCACAAGGTTCATCTGAAATAACCGTAACTGTCAGTTTTCTTGAATATATTTATGGGAAATTTTATTTACATTATAACCGTTGGCAACACAGACAACATTTTGCAAACTTGTTTATATTTTTTCTCCCTAAGTGATGGCCACTATGAGATTACAAAACCAGTCTCGTTTTTCTCTCCTCACCTAAAATATTGTTCTTTTCTTGTCAAATCGCCAAGGCTGTCGAATTTTTACTTTTTCTGAACAGGATTTTCCCCAGCTGCACGTGGATCCCGCGAATTCGTATTCAAAGGAGAAAAGGTCGAGCCTTGAACTTAAGGCAAGGCGGCATGCTCTTGTGGATGAGATTAAAAAGAACATTCAAACCACGTTTTAAAGATGAGAGAACTTTCCATTGTTAAATAATAGCTGCCAGAAATGTTCGCTTGTTGCCATCGGCGATCAAGTAAAAGTGAAAAATAGTGCATAGTGAATGATAGAACTGGTGTGGAAATTAAAGTATAAAATGTTCTTGAATCAAATAAATATTTTTTACTTGATATATTTTTACTTTACTTTTATCCTCTTCACATATTAAATTATGGCAATTAATTTGGAAAGAAAAAAGACCGAATGCCGCGGAACTTTTGTTGATTTTTTTTATCTAAATTCCTCACTAATTCGAATTTTTTTATTTGCTATCATGAATTTGTATTAACATAATGTTGTTTATAATTCGAAATTGTTTTAATAATTTGAAGCCAGAATCAAAATTTTGAAAAGTTTGTTAATAATTCGAATTTTTTTAGTTGCTATCTTGAATTTGTATTAACATAATGTTGTTTATTATTCGAAATGGTTTTAATATCTTAAAGCCAAAACAAAAATTTTGAGAAGTTTATCACTAATTCGATTTTTTTTATTTGCTATCTTGAATTTTAAAGCATGTCCAAGAATTAACGCAAGATTTGATTTTGTCCCCATTCGTGCAGTAAAGCGTTGGCAACCCTATTAAAAAAACCATTTGATAGCTGATAGCTTAAGATAAGTAAAAATGGAGCGTTAGACGATAGAACAACGTGTTAACGAAACATTTGAATTAAATAAAAAACACAGTTTCTTTCTTTTAATTTGTTATATTTTTATTGAATTGTAAGGTAAACAGAATAGGATTATGTATGGAATAACACATAGGGCAAATGGTCTCCATGATTTTGCTGGCATATATGCACTCTTTTGTCGACATTTTCCATGACCATTTTGCATAAATGCGTCTGAATTTCGTTGATGTAGCATAGAATTTTCTCCTTCAATGTACGCGTGCTTGTGGACGTGTTGGCATAGACTTTTAACTTCAAATAACCCCAATGGTGTTAACAAAAGAAATCCAATGGTGTTAAATCACACGACCTAAGAAGCCAATTCTCAGATTTTCGAACTGTGGCCGCCAGACTTCCATTATTTCTGAAATATCGTTAAACAATGAAAGTACATTGTTCTATGGTGTAACGCTCCATTGTTTCTGACCCTAAACTATCAGCAGTCAAAATGGTTTTTAATAGAATTTCCAACACTTTATGCCTAAATGGTGGCAAAATCAAATTTTAAATTATTTTTGGGATGCTCTTTATTAACATAATTCGCTATCTTGAAATTGTAATTAACGTAATGTTGTTTATTATTCGAAACTGTTTTGATAATTTCATGTCAAAATTGAAGTTTGGATATTTTTTTTTTGCTTTCTTTAATGTTATTTCTCGTTAAATACAGTAGTTCTTTGTGTTTTAAATAAAATAACTTGCTTATTTCTTCGACGACTTTACTGCTCTTCAATCAAGAAAGCAATGAAAATTTCTTAAAATTTTATACACGTTCGATATAAATTGCTCTGTTTTTTTTGTTTTATTATAACAGTGCTGTATATTGTTCCTTTATTATTTTTTATATTTTTAACATTATCAAATTCTTTTATTATACGATTAAATTTTTAAAAACTGCACACTTAAAAGTTTTTATAATTTACTATCACTTTATTTATTAGAGCTAATTATTATTTACCAATTAATTTTGTATTATTTATTAAAATTATCAAATATCGAAATTTAATCCTTACAGTCAATATTTAGCTCAAAAACTGCCAGTCAAATTGAGTAAACTAAATATTGAGACAATAGACAGCTCAAAGACTGTCACTGTTCATTTTGCCTTCATTTTTCTGACCCCCAACTTTTTTTATTCGAATAATGATAAAAATTGAATTTTTAATGTGATCTCTTCAACTTTGAATTAGCTGAGTTCTACTGTATTATCATTTTCATAGCATTTTTTAAAAAATATAAAATTTCTTTTTAGTAAGTATATTAAATTCGAAAATCTTTATTTTTTCCCCAAACGATTCAATTGAATAAGATAATGTATACTTTTCAAAACATTTACTTTTTAAATTATTTAAAAATTAGACGAAATAAAAAAAAATTGAAATCTTCACAGTTTTTTTATATTTAATGAAATGAAGAAGAATAAAGAAAAGTTGCTTCCCAAAATAATGATACTTATGTTTTAGAATTTTAAGTCTCACATACAAGCATTATTTTTCCTCCAATGTAAACTTTTAGCTTAAGATAAAATCACAATAGTACAAAAATACTTCCTAAGTTTTATAGCAAGCCTGTTTATATTTGAATATTGCAAATTAGATTCCCTATGTGCATTTATTAGATAAAGCGATTTCGTTTAAAGCAGATTCGAAATTGCTATTCTGGTTATTTAATTAATTTACCTTGCATATTCGATGTATTTTCTTTGCTCTAAGCAACAAAATGCGAAATTAGAAAAAAAAATTATACTTTGTTCCATTTTTTTTCAGAAATCATCTATTCAGACGATTTTCAAGATTTCTTTTTCTACTATTATTTATGTTTTATAATTTTTCAATTCACAAATGGTTTTCGTTCAGAACTTTATCATTAGCTCAGAAACCTGTGTCCATTTCAGCAGACGACATTCCACAATATTTACTTTGTTTTGCCAATTTCTTTGTATTAATGAAAAATTCCTTATTTTTCGAAAATTCCACCTGAGTTTTTGTTTCAATTTCAAATATTTCCAGTTTCAAATTGAAGAAATAATTTTATGAACAATTCAAATAACTAGATTTTTTTTAAAAGTTTGCCATTACATTTGGTTCTTCAAATTCTTTAAGTAATTTTTTTTCTCAACAAGAAATAATCCTATTTCACAGAGTTTTGATGCATCTCAACTCTAAATTTTTTTTCTCTCCCTAAAACCATTTCCTTCCTTTTCATGACTTTGTAAAGAACAAGAAAAATGCCCATCATATTACAATTTTATTCATAATTTTATACAAACGCAGTGGTAATTTTTATTATATCAGCCGAACATTACTTATTAATGAATGTTAAAAAATGAAACAAGAATAATACGAATTTCTTAAATGTGTTTCGTAGTAGAATATTAACTAGCTCCAACTATGTTTTTAATTGGAACATCTATTGATTAATGAGCATCTAATGATAGGTTTCCCAATTCGCAATAACTAACTACAAGGGGAAATGGAGGTCGATCATATTGATGTTCATCTTGGGATCTTCAATGCATTCTCAGGTCAAGAGATTAGTTTGATTGCATATGAATTATTAGAGAGGAACAAGTGACTCTTAATTACGAAGTATAGCTTATGGAATCCACTTTCATCTGATGATATGGCTTAAAAGTGTTCTTTCGTTATTGTTTTAAACTGGAAAGACCTAAAGACATACTCATCAGTGTTTAAGCCTAGCGACTGGTGAGAAAAACTTCAATGTCAAACAAGATGCCATTCTAACCAGACTTAGTAAGGAGTATATCAATCATTCCGTTTTGCAATAAATTGATTTTGTTTTGGGCATATTAAACATTCTGTGAGAAACTCAGGTATATCAAATTTAGAACAGAACATATAAATTATTCTACTATGGATTAAACAGTTCTAGTTTGATAGGATATTTATTAATATGCATAATAAAATAAAACTGGTATATGGGGAAATATTGGTCAATCTATTATGAACAAAAAAAGTCTTAATATGGAACTTGGAACATAATAACCATTCTATTAGTGTCTAAATAGACTTGATTGAGCACCAAATTAGCCATCGTTTTATTGTGAAAATATTTTTATTGTGATTTATGGTGAAGATATTTGCAATTAATATTATAAACTTTCCGGGACTTGAAAAAAGGTTCATCTTAAAAATTTGAAAAAAAAAAATACATCCTTAGATTTTCTCCTTACGAGTAAGATTTTCAGATTTTTTTTCTTATTATTTTTTGTTACTTTTGTTACTTACATTTCATTTTTTAACTGATTAACTCAGAAAAACTATATAATAATATCTGAGAATATATCAGTTATATAATCAGTTTTAGGGCGAACCTTCTTTCAAGTCACGGAAAGATCATGACGTTAATCGTAAATGCTTCGGCCAATTTTACAGATAACTCCATGAAACTTCTAAAGCTTTATCTTCATTTAGTCCATAGAAAAATATTCTCTTATTTCCTGATCTCATTCCATGTATGAAGCTGTGTAAAAATTACTGCACAAACAGTCTGCGTATCAAATGAAAGTGATCCCTTCGTTGCCCTTGACAAAGGTCAACACGTGTATTGAATTGACCGGAAATCCCATATTATATAAGACTAGTGATCATTTGTTTCGTCCTTTTTTACTTCTGCTTTTGTGCCGCGCTGCGCTTTCTTGTAAATAAATCATGCCTGTCTCACGGGAGAGAATGAAACGAAATTAAAAATGCAAAGTCTCTTCACTGCTTGTAAAACCTGCATTCTGCTTCAAACAAAGTAATGTTACATATACATATATATATGTATGTATACTATTATATATAACCAATTATACTATTATATATAACCATTCTATTAATAATTAAATAGATTTAATCTCGAACCAAATTAAATAATCTATTATAGAGAATTTAATTTGGGATATTGGAACAAGCTCTTGCTCATATTAATCAAGCGAGAGTTCTCACTTGTAAAACATTAGTAACTGATATGCGAGAGGCGTTGACCAGATCAGCGACAATGAATATATTTCCTTTACTTTGAAAAATAATCTGGTACATTTTTTGCACAGTGAAAACGCATAGTTAAGAAAAGTAGAATTATAAGATATCATTCTTGGCTTTTGTATGTTGCTTATTTGAAAGATATAAAATCCCATAAGATCAATTTGCCCAAAGATTAATTTGTTCAGTTCTGCATGTGTCGAGATTTCGAAAGCTAAAAAATTTCAGATTTTACATTCCAATCACAAAGAATATCCAGAAATATTTTGAAATGACATAGAGATTTAATGAAATAAATAATTAACCTTTTCCATAAAATAAAAGTATGGTGAGAAGAAAGGAACTGAACATGACTTAAAAAAACGTAAATATAATAGATAGTATTTTTTCATTTAATTACAGTTTTAATCAAGTATAAGTCATATTAAGTGTTGAAATTCGTCATATAGACATCATCAGAAAATTTAGAATTATTTAAGGATACAGGCTCTGTATATAAGAAAAACGTTTGTACTCAGAAATCCTGCAGATTATTTTATAAATTCTGTGTGGTCTTTATAATAATACAATATATACAACCATTTATATAGAGTGGCCGATTGATAATGTTGTGAATTTTTAATATTATTTCTTTGCTCAATAAGCATCCTGGTAAAAAAGATATTTTTACAACTATAGTAATTTATGCTGAATAGACACCGAGTAAATAATTCCAGGAACTGATGACAAACCTCGAGATCGTTTGGAGACTCTACTGACAATTGTGAAGGATTCCAAATATTTGAGAAAATCTTGGCAATGTATCGATTAGGAGCGAGCTAATTGATACATCGATTAGAACAATATATGAATTAGAAACGATATCCTTCCAATGAAGATTCAATGCCTTGTCGTCGGAGCTATAAAAATCAGTGCGCACATTTTCAAACCCTAATTGTGATTGTTTCTATCAACAATTTATGTTGCCAGTTTTGAAAAAAAAATGCAGTAAGAACTTTACTATTTTTTCATTGCCATTATTTGAAATTATTTAAATGCACGCGGAGTAAAGATTAAAAGTTTAAATAAAACTAATTAAATAAAAATAAATAGAAAAATTTAATGGAAACATTATGTAAAAATGATCAATTTAAAAATTTCCAGATGTTGGCTGTCTTTATGTTGCCATGTACCCGATTCTCTTCTATAGCCATTTATTCTTTTAAAATAAACCAGATTATTTTCTAAAATTGTAATTTCTTCATGACGATATATACAATAGCGAAAAATCACTTATGCATTCACTGAATACGGGATCTCTATAACCATTAGGAGAAGAGGATGGTTTTGAATTTTGTCAAGTGTTGATTTCGAATGTATTAGAATTAGTCTTTATATATGATTAAATATTGCTGGAAAGATTTAGTTTATATTTTAATGCTCGAAGAAAATAACTAACATAGTGATCGGCCTATTTACTAATTGTATATCAATTATATCGCAAAAACATAAAGTAGGTTGCTGCTCAAATTTTGAATTTCATTTTGCTATGTTAATTAAAAAAAGAATAATTATTTTTAAATAAAATTCTTCATGTTTTGTTCAATAAATATAAGTTTTGACATTTAAATGTATTCATTATTTCATAATTTTTGTTAATTTGGCTGTCCTTCGGTTTGATGTCAGTCACGTTACTGTATTAAAAAAAAGATAACTATTATAGCTTTTACTCAAGTACGAGTACTTGTACTAAATGTATAATAGCTATTAATCTCAAAAAAATACAATTTTAGTTAATTGACTATATTCACCAATGGCATGCAGTTAAGCTTAAAGTTCGCAAATGGCGTGCAATTAATACAAAAATACTGAAATATTTTTTTAAAAAACTGATGAATTTTTAAAAACTTCTTTTTACTCAAATTAATAGTTGTAATATTCAAAACACAAAAGATGAGATTTTAATTCCAACATCAATTGCGAAACGCAGACGATTCTTCCCTACAATATAATTGAAAACTTAAACGATGAATTCTTACTTTCTATCATAAAATGGTAGTCTCTGCATTTAGTGAAAGAAGAATGATTGCAAACTATAATTAATTTCTTTAAACCTTTAAAATATAAAAAATGATTAGCTCTTGCTAATTGATACAAACCTATGAATTTGCATGAAAACTTAAAACCTTTTCAATAATATTTTATATAAATATCTTTTATTTTACAATAAATACTCGATTGTGCGATATAAATAAATTCATTATATATGGTTGCTAAAAATTTAATATTTTATTGTTTTTGTCTAAGAATGGTGAGGAATTTGAAATCAATAACTTCGTTGAAAAGGAATCTACCTTTTTCTTCCAGCTTTCTGATGGGATTTTGTTTTGCTTTATTTTGATTCGATTGGCAAAAACGCATTTAAAATAAATATTCGCACGACAAATTCATTAAAAACGCCGAAGAGTGGCCGCCAATTCACGACAAAGATTTGTATTTCATAATTATTGTTCGCTAATATCATACAAGCATTTCGATCTTAGCGAAAGTTCATAATTTTATTCTTTTTTTTGGGGGGGGGATATGACCTTAATTTGCAATATGCAAGATAATTTCGGGGTGACCTTTCTATTAAATTTGGTTTAGCATATATTTGAAACCGAATACGAAATTGAAACGTAATACATGAACAATTCAATTGCGTAAGCACTTCTTCTCAGCCAAAGAAGATAAGTACGCATCTCAAGCATCAAATTCTGTTTGACGCGTGAGTCACACATGATAAAACTTCGCATTTCAATAAATATCCAAAATAAAAGCGAAAAAAGATTTTGTTTTTAAGGATGTCTGGAGTAGTAAAATCTCCCAAAGCTGAACATGTTTTATTCATCGTACAAAAGAATTTCAAATTCTGCAGCTTGATTTTTGGCCAGAAATAGAACCGAAAGCGTCTTGTTCTCAGCTATTTCACACGCTTTCTCCAAACCACGCCCTTCTTCAGCACATTTTTACCGGTTTGCACTTTTATCATTTCAGGGCATTAAAATTCATAGACTGTTTGACAAGCTCCGACAAAATTAACTTGTTCAGCATATATTCGTAAAATCACCATTTCAACTTTCCTTTACAATATCCTGAATGTGTCGTTTCATTTTGCAGACATTAAGAAGGCATCGAAAAAATAACTGTAGTTTACCAAATGCGCCAGGTAAACTGGCATATGATTTTGAATAATATTTAAATTTAAAAATGGTCTAAGTTTGAACTTTTACTATCCCAGGACATTAAAATTCATAGACAGTTTGTTCTTTTCCGACAAGACGTAGTTTGTCCAGCATGTATTCGTAAAATTTCCTTCTTGACTTCCTTTGGGAAAATCTTGAATATTATCGTTTCGATTTGCAGACATTAAGAGGTCATTAAAAATAATTGTAGCTTAATTGAGTTTACCAAAAGTTCCATAAAACTGACTTATGAGTTTGAAAAGCAGTTTAGATGAAACAAATGACCTAAGTTGGAAGTGAGATTTGTACTTCTATTATTTCAATACATTAAAATTAATAGACATAGCTTGTCTATTAATTTTAATGTCTTGTCTTGGCATAGCTTGTCCAACATATATTCATAAAATCACCTCTTCTATTTCTTTTTACAATATCTTGAATATGACGGTTTCATTTTGCAGACATCCAAATATAATTGTAGTTTGACAAAGGCTGTAATAAAATGAAACTTGATTTTGAACAACAGTTTAAATGAAACGTGTAACAGGAAGTTTAAGGTGATGATATTTGTAATTTTATACTTTAAAGATACTGAAAATCATAAGCAGTTTGTCATATTCTTCTGAAAAAACAGCACAGTTACTATAATGCACTTAAATAAATTGAAACTGACTTAGGACAACAGTTTAAATGAAGCAGATGAATTGAATTTGAACAAAGAGTTGTACTTTCATAAGTACAAGATATTGAATTGATTGATTCTGGCACAACTCAGCAGATTTTATTTAAGAAACTCCCCAATTTTGTGTTCCTTTTCGAGTATTTTCAAATAAAGATTTTATACATTCTGCAGTCATTAAACTGTAGTAAATTTAGAATTTTTACTGCATCTATCGTGTCTCCCTCGGCGATTAATTCCTGGCATGTAGTTAAAAGTATCCGAAAACTGAATTTGTGTTTTAGTCACGTTTTTTTCCAACCAACTGAAACAAAAATTTTATATTAAAATGCACTTGTAGTCAAAAAATTCCATATAAAATTTGATATATTTATTGCATTTTTAAATTATCGCGTTCACATGAATTTGAATGTACAGACCGACAGACGGACAATAGTAGTGGAATTTGGTACAAAATTTGGCAGGCGTCGACACTATAGATGTTAAATCTCTATACCGAATTTTATGTATCCAGATTTATTCGTTCTGCAGTTATTGTGTTAAATTATGTTCTAACTGCCGGACTTCCGCTGAACTAATTTGATTTTTACCCTGTATACTAAATTCCATCTGTGTAGCTCATAGTATTTGCAAGTTTTCTTTGTCGCGGACAGACATACCGACTGACCTGAGCGAAAAAACTGGTTGCCAAAGGCGGCTAGTATACTTTCGATCTTAAAACTGTATATCAAATTTTATTGATCTGAACTGGTGTTCTGAAATTTTAGTGTCTCGTACAGACAGACAGACAAACTTCGTATGACTGGATTTCGTTCAAAATTTGATAAAAAAAATCTACAAATTTTTGTATTTAAAGCGATATTAAATGCATTTTTTGTATATACGTTATCGTCTTTATTCCATAACGAATAAAGATTGATGGATCTATTCGTCTATATTTACTTTAAAAGAAAATAAAGATAATCTATTCATCTATATTTACTTTAAAAGTAAATAATCCATTCATCTATATTCACTTTAAAAGAAAATCAAGATAAAGGAATCACGACTATAATATTATCGTGCTACAATATTTCGGATTAGAAGTTCGAATTTCCTTTATTTTTCATGATATATACAAATGATCCTTTAAGGAATAAAATGAAATTCATTTGACAACGTCCATTTCATTAATAAGGAAGTAACTTTTTCACTAGTTAATTTTAAGTAATTAAAAATATCTAAACACGGTTAAAGAATTTTTATTGTAAAATAAAACATCGTCTTAAAACAAAAGAAGCTAGAATTGATTTCTAGAAATTAGAATTTATATCATCGAGCTCGAAGGCATAAAGAAAAATGCAGCAAAATGACAAGACGGTTCCCATTTTCCATATCCCACGATTGTAATTAAACTCGTAGTCGTTTATCAACTCGTCTTGAAAGATGTTTTCTTCGCAAAAATAAATAAATAAAGTAACTACAACTCAAGAAAAACAATGTTCCACAGGAAACCATTTGCAGAAGCGTCATTATAAACAGTGATCGGACAAAACATTCTTTTCATTTCCATATAAAGCGGCCAGAATCAAAAGGTATTTCCTAGTCGTAAAACAGGAGCAGGGGACCATGAAATACAGTAACACACGACACTCTGTTCCGCCAAGCGATATTTTTCGACTTCCTCGTCTCCGAAAGCACTCTAAGCTGGGCTGCCACATCAGAAAGACAAAACAACGCCAAACGAGTTTCTGAAAATGAATGCTAAAAAGATGGATTGTTTTATAGCAATTTTGGCAATGAGAATTCTCAGTTATTTAACTTGATTATAATATTTAAGGAATTAGCTTATTCGAATATTATGGAAATGTAAAAAAAAAAAAAAAATAGTTTTAAGAAATTAGTTATAAAAAATTACAGCAAGAGCAGACGATTCTGTTTTTTTTTTTAAATAACACTCAAGAATTATTTTTAATGTATCACAATTTTGATTAATAAGTAAAATGCAAATGATTTTAATAAATTAAATAATTATATATATAAACAAAAATTTACAATTGAATATTGATAAATTAAATAATGATAATTTTACGTAAATTGTTTAAGATTTTAAGAAATATTTTAACAAATAATTATACAACTTAAATAAATTATGAACTAATAATAATTATTGATAAAATTAAGAAAAATTAAAAATAATTTAAATAAAGAAAAACCTTAGAAATTTTAAGAAATCCTAAATAGAACTTCTAATACAATAATTATAAAGCAAAATACAGTATTTTTTAAATACAATTCATATTTAAAATGTTCACAATTTTTCAAATTTTAGAATTTTTTTATTTATTTTTCTGACAGATTTATTTATTTTTCTGACAGGACAAATAACAAAATCTTAGAGTGACTGTGAGGGCTTCAGAAATTATTGATTTATCGAATTAGGGACTTAAATTATTGACTAGAGGTCACAAGGTGACAAACGAAAATATTTGAAAAATACAGCTTTTTTTTTGTTTTTGATTTACTTCAAATTTGTTAAAATAAATTCTAATTAGGGCCGATATTTTAACCTTTTATTTAAGAAATATTCAAGAAAACAGAAAAAAAATACTGTATAATCCTAAATTCGATTAAAAGATATTAGAAGTAGCGAAGTTGTTTTTTTATAATAAAATTTCTTTTTAAAACAACACTATTTAGTATATAATTTTGTCTTATCACTCACTCATTCTTTTTTCGATTCAGTTCTATTCATTTCGATAATTAAAAAAAATTCCTAATGGCATTGCGATTAATCGATAACGTATGTTATTCTATGAACTCACTACATCTTTATTTCCTTTCTAATCTGATATAAAAACGGTTTTATTCTTATTTCCTGATTATAAAGGATTTAATATTATTCGACTAGATGCCGACTCAGTCTTACATACAGTAATTAATAGTCGATTTACGAAAAGGAATAGAAGCGATCATGGAATAGTTGAATTTATTTTTATAGCAATACTTTATTCTTTGTAATTTTTTTTGTATAGAATACTATAAAAATATTAAAATTAATCAAAATATAATTTCAAAAGTTGATGGTTGAAAAAAATAAGGAAATAAAAAAAAAATTGTAATGAAATTTTTCTAGAAAAATCTAAATTTTCAAAATAAAAGGTTTAAAAATGCAAATGTGGCAACCTTTGTTCCAGAACTTAGGCTTAGCGAAGAGCGGGAAATATGCCTTGCGAGTTGACATTTACGTAGACACTTTTTGGATTTATAGAAGCGTTTTTTTCCTTCGAGGATGGTTCCATACACGTGCAGGTGAAGGCATCTCGTTTGCGTGATGTTTCTGGAAATGGCAGTAAAAGTCATAGCCGTTGGGGAAGAATAAAATGGAAGAATCTTGAAATAATTATGATTAAATTCTTCTGGAATGTTTAATTCAGTTTGTGTTCCAAAACACATCGTAAAACCTCAGGAAAGGTGCGAAAACTCTTGGGAAAATTACTAGAGGAATGGGTTTGTTATTTGTTTACGATCTAATTTATATTCAGCTTTATCCTGACCTGAAATATGACTCCCGCTGTAATATTTCTTTAAGTTTCCATATTATGTAGGAAACTTCGCTGTAAATATCTTTCATTCTTCCTTGTTTCCTTGGCGCAATGATTTTTACGCCAATAAATCCAAAGAATCAATCATGCTTTCTTGCATCTTTACGTAGATTGAGAATACATTGATGGCAGTAGTTACATGAATGACATTTCTATGAATAGAATTTGCTGAAGTTTAATTTTTCTTTATCATATACAAAATCCCACGAGGGGGGTGGGGGTGTACCTCGTAATTGAGGATGAGAAGCTTCCGGTATTGTGGTTGTTTCTTGCCACTCTTGTAGGTCATGAAAAGATGGGGGTCTGACTCCACCCATCGATGACAGGACGTACTTCCTAAGGGAGAGGTTGCACCGAGGCCGGTGATGGCCCTTAGGACTCAACCACAGTTCCTGCAAGTGTTGTATTCCATTCCGGTCATCCAAGTTTTTTCGTGTGCCTTCTGGCGGGTCGGACTAGCCAGTTTAACGTTAAGGTTTGTCATTTTCGAAGTATAAAAGGTGAAGGTATTGAAGCATCAGACAATTCAGCAAATTTCAGTCACTAAATCTTCACCGTGATCACGAGATACAAATCAAATGCAATATACCACATTAACTTTAAAGCTAACATCACATTAAAAAAATATAAAATTCCCATCGGAGATCATATATGCTATTCTCATTGACTCGTAATTTTCGTTGGAATCGAACCTAAAACATTTGATAAATAGCTAATAACACTGACGATATTTTGGGAAAGACTTCGTAATTTTGATCACGGACAGCTGACGAGGGTGACGCCTGAGACGGCACCCCTCTCCACACCACACTAAAGGGAGAAAGATTGCACCCGACGGATTTAACATGTACCATAGCCATTTACACTAGAGTATCGAACCTGAAACCCTCCGGTTCCAAAGCCGAAGTCATACCACCAGACCACCGAAGCGGAGCATTGTTAAGTAATGGACCCCGAATATTACCCTCAGCGTTTACAGTGATTTTAAAACAAAAAAAAGTTAAACCGTCAATTCTTAAACTCTAAAGAGTTCCACTCTTAATTGTCTACATAAAAATTAATACAAACGTTGTTCAATCCGCCTAGTTTCAATAATATTTATATTTGTAATGCTTAAAAAGTTATAGGAAAATGGGAATTTCAATCCACGTCATAAACTTCCTTCCTTCCTTTAATCCCCATCATACCCTTCCTCATCAGAATCCTTTATTATCCTTAGACTGTATTCCTTGCCTGTTCAAATCCATTCAAATTTCGTCTTGAGATCACAAGATAAATGGACAAAGTGTTTGCAGCATTTAAGCAAAAATTATACCATGCTCTTATATATATATATATATATATATATATATATCTCAAAAAGATGCATTTGTTAATGAAATATACTTTGTAAATAGACTATTTAAACTACAATGCAGACTGCTTTATTTGATCGCGTCCAATGTTATTTCGCTTTATATTATCAAAATACTCTGGTCCTGAAAAGACATATTCATATGTACGTTATCAACATTATCATCGATGTAGTGATAATTTTAAATATTCACTACGTCGTTTAATTTTATCAGTTTTTGAAGAAAAGAATTGTCCAACCATTCATTTTCAACCAGCGTTAACGTCAGGAATTTTTCGTTCCATTTGTGAAAAAACATCTGAGAGCAGGGATTCGATTCATATT
>JAPMOR010015706.1:8168-30265 GCA_026543865.1 Argiope aurantia
AATAAAAACAATATCAAAGAATATAATCAACGTTATACAATAAAAATTATTAGTTATTAATTTATGATCAGTATAAAAATGCTTGTTATACAGTCCTTTTAACCTTTCTTCTTCCTTCCGAACAAATACCTTTTGTTTTTCCCGATTACTATAGTTGTCGCCAAAACGATAATTGATTTCGACAACGGCAATGACAACTTTGCCAAACGATTTTGACGGTGACAGTTATGTTTCCTGGCAATTCCTTTTCTTCTGAAAATAATCCATTGAACAAAACAACATTAAATTCCTGTAAAACTGAACAGCTACATTCTTCTGTTTAAGGTTTCAGCTATTGTCATGACAAAAAATGCGTCGTAGAATTGTAAGAACTAAATATAAATTCATACAACGGACAGTCAATTAATGTAAACAAGATTATTATTACATTGGCGAATGCATGCTACTTATTCCCAACACATACTCTTCATTTCACTTTTTCAAAATCTTTCTCTACTGATAATTTTACTAAAGCAATGTTTTTACAATATTATCTGACTTTATACATTATGCATTTGCTTCTTTCAGATAACATTAATTAACTTGATGTGTATGTTGCTCTGTCACGTAGAGAGTTTTTTTGAGTTTGCTGGATTTATTATGATACGAATGCCTTCAGAATTTAATGATTTTTCTTATCTAATGAAATAACAATTACGATCAGACATTTCCGCCATTTCCCAAGAATCGTAATCTTATTAAGCTATAATTAATAAAAATTGTTTTAGTTTAAAATTTTGCCAAAATTTGTATCTGTAATAGAAATATAGATATTTCCATAAAACTTTCATGGTATAATTAGGTTATATTAATTTTATATGAATTACGGACTTATTATATTTTTCCTTCTGACGTTTCATTATCACGCTTAAAATAGAGAGTGACATCATTTATTGATAAGGGTTTTTTTCCCTTATCATTTCTACAATGGTAAGGAAACCTGAAACAAAATTATTTATTCCATTTCACCCTCATAAAAAATATCTTAGATGAAGCAACATTTAAGAAAAGATTTCGTTTATGTTCAAATTTGATTTTACATTTTTTCATTCTGGGTTTTGTTTCGGTAGCATATTTTTATATAATAGATAACATTTAATATTTTCAAAAATTACTTTTTTGCTACTCATTTTGAAAATGAACGATATTTATTAGCATTATTTTTTTACAAACAGCGGTCAAATGGCTAATGGACAAGACACGAAATCTACGAATCCAGTTTGTCTGGTATAAATGATTAGCTCATCTTTTAATTCGGATTAGAGACTCTTGATAATTCTTTATTTTTTATACATAAACTTTCATACCCATCGCATTTAATAGCCATCCTTTAACATGACAGCAATTAGAGCTAGTTATCTGAAGAATGATTCATATAAGACCAAATAATCAGCCGATATTCAAGGTTTTGTAAATTAAATAAATATGGGGCGGGCTTGATTTTTGTATAAGCAATAATTCAAAAAAAGTACATAGTTTTGTTTAAACTAATTTTCACAATGGCATGTTTGAAAAGTATTCAAATGATGCGGCGCTACATTAACAAGACAAAAATAACTCCATCATCAAATATATAACGACACATTTTTCATCTCGTTTTTTTTTTTTTTTCTTAACTGAATTATTCTTTCTTTCTTTCTTTTTTTTTCAACTATTTTAATACAAATGAGGCAGATGATTAACGTAATGAAATTGCTTTCCAAGTCTTTACTTGAAAAGAGAAAATGAAAGTTTAATTTGAAATGCAATGGAAGTTTAATCTGAAGATTTTAAATTTATTATTTGAAGGCTTAAATCTATTTGAAAATTTAAACAACACGTGATAATATTAAAACCAAAGTTTAGATTCCTATATTTTAAAACATTTTAATACTAAATTTACAGAAAATTTTAAAAATCTTATTCATATTATATTAAATAATGTTTCAAAACTATTACAAAAAAGTCTCTTAATCTTTAAACCTTTAACATATCAAGTGTAATGTCTAAAAATATTATATGAAGAAATGTAAAATAAAAAATGAAGCAACTAGTTCAAACAGCAAAAGAAGGGTTCTCAATAATATTAGTAGAATATATTCAAATATACGCTGGATTTTTAATATAAAATGACAAGGTATACCTGATAAGTACTAATTATTTAACTGCAAATTAATTTTGCTATGTTATAATTACAAATGTATTTTGTAATATTTTGTTGCAAATATAAATGAAATTTTATTATTTTATTAATGAGTACTTCTACATATAGGATAATATTTTGTTTTATGTCCTTGCGTCTGCCAGTCATACTAAACTTTCCCTACAAAGAATGTAATGGAGGCTCATTCTACTTATTTGCACGGAAAAATTTAAATTAACAGTTACATGCGATGCGTCTGACGAGACAAAAAATGATAAAAGAATAGTCAATTAAGTGGATGTCTCAATTTTTTGTTTTTGTTTCCAAAGATTCAATATATACTAATTATTATGCATACTGTGTATTACTAAAAGTTAAGAAAAGAATAAAGAAATTCTCGCGCAATTATGCAAACGAGAATAAACTATAAAGTATATAATTTATGATTTGATCATTTACACGAAAAGGCTTTATGATGTCATGTTGCCAAAAATAAATGTCCTAATATAAATGAAAATCATTGTGGTTGTGTATGCATGCTTGCTGTACATCTCTAAATAAACAACTGTGAGGAATTAAACCAAATTTTGCACATTTATTATTTAAGAAAAATAAAAGAATATTATTAACTTTTCAAAATGTAAAAGTTAATTAAATTTTCACTTGATTAGAAATTAAAAAAAAAAAGGTTGACGCATCTTTTCAGTATCTTCGGGGCAAATTATTCCGAAAGAAATACTTTCATACCATATTAAAATTATTGTTACTTTTTCCAATTGACACGAATTT
Source organism: Argiope aurantia (assembly GCA_026543865.1). Classification (NCBI taxonomy): domain Eukaryota; kingdom Metazoa; phylum Arthropoda; class Arachnida; order Araneae; family Araneidae; genus Argiope; species Argiope aurantia. The sequence continues at coordinate 11,119 of JAPMOR010015706.1, forward strand.
CATTTCCGTGTTATTTTTTCTTAAACTTTTAATAATTTCTCAAAATTAAAAAAAAAATTCAATCGATTCAGATGATTTTGAAAAAAAGCTGTAGGAGCTAGACAGCGCTGAAACTTCAAAACATTCTACTTTTATTTATTAATATTATTATTATTATTTTTGATATTTCTAATTTATTTCTTAAAATTATTTTGACACCTTTTTTTATTTGTTTTTAAAGACAATTTATGTAATACTTATAATAATATTTCCTGTTGCTAAAGAACAATAAAACAAATAAAGTTGTAGTTGCCAGAACACGTTAACAGAACTCTGAAAGAACATTAAAAAGAACAAATGACCAATAGTTGAATCAGGGACAAATATTTATTTGGTTTATTGCTTTGGAAATAAATAATCCATGGGTTTTTTTAATCGTTTGTTTCAATCGATATTCTTACTTTAATTAAAAACAATTTCAGATAATAAAAAGATGTCGTTTATTATAATAATTTATACAAAAAAAATAATGTTTGCATTTAAAAATATTGGACAGAAAAATATTTTAATCCTGAGAAATGCCATATATCAGCTAGTTGCGTAATAAATGGTCTAGCGGCTGAATGAATTGCACAAAGTTTGCATATCAAAACACACATACATAATCACAATTATTAATATAATAGTAAAAAATTAATTGAAATTGTGACCGAATAATAGTTGATTCCCTATTGACTATATACAGCGGCTCAAAAAATTAAGAGTACACCTTACTTTTACTTCAGAAATCCGACTTTCAATATAAATAACACATTACCGGGAGGTGAAAATATGTTTTTATTTTTACACATAACAAATGGTTTCATTTAGAGTAAAAATAAAGAAAAATCAACGAAAAACTTCTAAATTGAAAAGTTTCAGAAGCATTTTAAATAAACATACGCAGAATTTCACCTCAAAAAATTGAGAATACACCAATGAAATTTTTTCAATATCACGCATAGAAAAAAAGTATCACTATTAAGTTGCATATGTCTTAGCTCTTATAATGGTCTCTAAACTTTATGGTACCGATTTAACCAATTTTTGATGGTATCTGAAGATATTTTACCCCATTCTTTTTGCAACACTTGTTTTAAATGGGTTTTGTTTCTAATTTTGTGTTTCTAATTTGTGTATTCTCATTTTTTTAGGCACAATTCTGCGTATGTTTATTCAAAATGCTTCTGAAATTTTTCAATTTAGAAATTTTTCGTTGATTTTTCTTTATTTTTTCTCTAAATTAAACCATTTGTTATGAATAAAATAAAAACATAACTTCCCGGTAATGTGTTATTTATATTGAAAGTTGAATTTATCAAGTAAAAGTAAGGTGTACTCTTAATTTTTTGAGTCACTGTACGTGCGTCGTCTATAATCACAGTTGCAACTAAGTGTTGATGAATTCTTTCAACTGAGGTGCTTTTTGAGCTGAAAATCTCACAGTCTTTGTTTTAGATTTCCTTGAGTTCAGAAAATACATTTTTGGAATTTCTTCTGTCTATTTTTAGCACGACAATTCAAAGACACGACACAACAAACAAAATTAAATATGTAGCATATGGTCTATATATTTAAACCGAATTTCGAATCCATCTGACCAACGGAAAGAAATATAAAGAAAAACTCAATTCTTTTAGCAAAACTGCGATGCTAGCAGAAAACGGACATTTTTGTGATATGTTTAGAAAAATATCACAGGAAAACTATAGTTAAAGTGAAAAATGTCATACTACATTTGTCCCCTGGGTTGATTTAACTAAATCCTCATATATTTTCTTTATTTTTTCATTATTTTGTTTTGTTGTTGGAAATAAGTTATTCAGTTTATCAATAAAAATGTTGACAGGTCGTGTGCTGAATCTAATAATTTTAGCAAATTGTAAGAGGAAATTATGTGAATAAATAAGTACAAAATTTTGCACCAATTCATCAAAATCGTATCTAATCTAACATGCTACAATCTTCAGTACAGGAGATATTAAAACAATATTTACAAGCTGCTTTTGGCAAGCAGCTATTTGCTCCCCATCTACAAGTCCAGCATTGAACTAGTCACATCAACGACCATTGGCGAACTATCAGGTCAAATCAAAATAATATTTTAAATCATAATGGCATTTTCTTTGGCATTAATGGAATCGATTCCGAGCAAATTCTTTGCTCACAAAGAACGAAATGAACAGGCAAAATTGAGAATACACCAATGGCACCTGGGGTCTGCATCAATGTTTTATTTTGCGATACCTTTCAACAATGAAAGACGGTGGAAAATAGGGAACTTCAGATACAGACGCCCTAATATTAAATGAAATAAAAAATAAAATTCGAACTAGCACCAACGATTGGTATCACTCCAGTTCTATTAACGTCCCATTTTAGAGCAACACTAGTTCTATTTGGGGGCAACAATTTTGAACCGTGGTCAGATGACGAGGACCCAGTTGTTTTGGAGAGAATTGTGTCGAGGCTATGTCTCATGAATAACAAGCTATGAAACAATATTTTCAAGATTTCTCTCAAAAAGGGAGTGGTTGCAACAGTCAATTATTGATATATCTAGCCATTATGAGCTTCCAAGGAAATGGGGGAAATCGGTGATTATTTAATTCTGGGGAGCCCTTTGGAGATTTTTCGTCATAAAGAAAGCACATTGAGATTGTGTATTTCAGATTTCTTTTGGAAGTTAGAGGGAAGATAGGAGAATTTTGATAACATATTCAAACTGAGGACATATATTTCATGATTTTTAAAATGAATCAAAAGTTAGCGAAATCGGACCAGTGGCAACACTGATGACCTGGTAACTTCTTCCAAAATTATTTTTGAAATTTAGATAATATAGAAACGATTGCAGGGCCACAGTGGCCAGCCTAATGGCTAAATTTCGGCTTCGAAGCCTGATTATTTCAATTAGTACCTCTAAAGAACCTCCGCATACGTTGCGAGAGCGTTTAATTTTATCGAAACAAATGTCCTATCACCTTTGTAACATTAACGTTTATGGGTGGATACTTTGCTCAGCTGAGCTCTTTGTCATCTGATCAGCGTTCTGAAACAGCTTCTGGTCGCTTCAAAACGAAAATAATTTAACTAAATTGCACTAAACTCGAGATTCTAGACTATCATACTTTTAAAATTGATAACTCGATATGGTATCCTTTTTTATTGATGAAATAAGCAATTTTCAATCTATCTAATTGTGTTCAAAGGTATCTTTTTCTTGTTTTAAGTGAAATAAATAAATTTTGATGCTTCTGCTTTCTTTTACACAATACTTAAATAATCTTGTAACTTTAAACGAACATTTCTTGAATATATATAAATTCATTTCGTATATCTCAGAAATAACTCTAAAGATTTAGATCAAATTTTATAAAGTTAGATAGGGTTAAAAGGAATTAGATAAGGTTTTGCTTTTTAAGTTTATCTATATAGGTGACTTTCCTGGAAAAACGCGATTTTACACATTTTTTTTAATAACTAAATATTGACATGCGTCTATAAGTGACCTGGATGCGTCTATAAGTGACCTGGATGCGTCTATAATGACCGGAGATGGAGTAGTGTTTATGGTTTCGAACACCCATGGATTGTTCTCACTTTCGGTCCAACATTTGCAATTCCATTAGATTTACACACACTTTAAATAAGCCATAGGATAGGAATTTATTTACGATTTTACACACACACACACACACACACACAAAAATGCTGAGCGAAGCTTGGTCTCTCAGATGCTATATTGTAAAGGACTGTAATCATCGAGATGATCAACTTCGAAATTTTAATAAATTCTGCTTGTTAGATAGTCCTGAGATTGAAAAGGCATTTTTCTAACTGTATTTACATGTTGCCTCAACTATGTGCATGCGGTATACTCGATAATTCCATGATATTCCAAGAATGTTTTTTCTGGTTTCTCATTCAATTTCATAATACGGCATTCATTTCATTCAATTTCATAATGTAATCCTCTTCTTGGCAGATATGGAGTATTGAGACCATATACAATTTTCATTTAATTAATCCTTTGCCGGTTTTGATTCATACATTCACATATACATGGGATACAGAAAAATCATCTTCTATTTGATGTTATTTAGTAGAAAATTTCGTGTTATAACTCCATATTAAACACCATCAATCTAACTCTTTCTGCTTTTATTTCCTCGCAAACAGCAAGAAAATATTGCAATCGTCTAAAGATTCCATCTTATAATTCGAGTTTTAAAAAAATCTCCATGTTTCAGAGCTCTTCAGATTTGATATTTTTTTTTTCGGAATAATGCCTGTTTGTCATACGTTTGCACCATGGGGGATGGCGGACGTTTTTACTTGGAGTAATAAAATTTAGTATGTAATTTGTTTGATATATATGTTGCATCAAATTTCTAAATTTTGAATCAAAAACTTGAACGAAATATGTTAATATATAGAAATCTATCTATCCATACGCATGTGTACACGGTTATTCAAGGATACAAATATCTATATAGTTGAAATCTGGTATGTAGATTTATCATCAGAATCGTAGTTGTGTATTCGATCTTGTGTCAAATTAGTCACTGAGACAATATTTCATGAACTGCATATTAACATGCATTATAAATACGATAACTGGAAAACTCAATGATTTCGATAAATAAAATTTGGTGTGTGATATTATAGCTAGATTATAAATTTGCATAAAGTTTTATTAGTCAGTCAAATAAAGTCCAAAATGCATGCACAATATTTTTCATTTATATTACGAAGCACCAAACACGCCATATTTCGTCACTATACGCTCAAAGGACACTCGAATTTGTGAATTACCATGACCTTCGAAGGTTTGCCGTCTGCCTACTAGCGCAACTATATATTTAGGGAATGCAGAACACAACTTGGAATTTTCACAAAATTTATGTTTCAGACTCCTATAAATTCGAAAAATACATTTTTGGAATTACGTCTGTCGCTCTGTCTCACTGACGGCAGTATGTCTGTCTGAACCCAAGGCAACTCAAAAATGCGTTGAGCTATAAGGATGAAATTTGGTATATGGTTTTTACATCAAATTTGTGGACAGCTATCAGTTTTAGAACGAAATCCATTCAGAGGAAATTTTCCTGAAGTACAAGTGAATACGATAATTACAAAACATAAAGAGCTACACAGATGAAATTTGGTACACAAATGCTTAGCCTATGCGGTCTATACTTTTGCATACATGTAAACGCGATAGCATAAAAACACGATTTAAAAAAAAATAATTTTGTTATGTGATTCTATGACTACCTTTATAGTTCTATGTCGAATTTTGGGTTTCAAATAAGTTCGGAATAATAAATTTGTTGACCTACCTCAGATCATTTTTTTTGTTACAATCCAATATAACCACACTAGCTACTCCGCCCAGCCTAATTAAAGGCATTCGGATTAAATTTGGCCGGACTGCCGCGACAGCAACATTGGCGGGAAATATGGTTGAGTCCTAAGGGCCATTACTAATCACTTTACAACCCTTCTCGTGGAAAGCACGATAGGAGATAGCCGACCTCCACCACTTCTGTACAAACCAGGATGGCGAGAACCAACCACCAGACCAAAAGCTTCTCGTCCTCATTTCTGAGATGCCCCCCTCCCGTTGGAAGACAATCTAATATAAGAAAAATGTCAATAAAATGTAAATTTGTGATTCTATAACTAATTTTTGCTTATGTTTAGCTTTATCTGATCACAAATGTATAATTAATTTGAACATCATAAACAAACTTATCTCAACCTCTAGGCGCCGAAACAGAAGATGGCATTTCACATTCGATAAAGACACAACCAAAAGAGATGGTATATTTGTAACTGTGCATGAAGTTACAGACGGCAGTGGACGATTATATAAGCTGATAACAAAACACTTATTTTAACACTGAATTTCTAGAATCAGAACAGCTTTTCTAGCAAATATATAAAGACAGTTAATACTAACCAGCAGAGGTTCTCCTCTCGACTTTTTTGTATATTTGCACAATGCAGCGCATTTTATTTTCGTTCCTCTTATAAGAATTTGTGTCTTAAAGAAACATATCTCGAGGAAGAAAAGAGAATCGGGAGTGTTTTACACCCCTCGATATTCGATCATTTTGTGCTTCATAATATCAAGAAAGAAATTAAATCTTTGTAACTAACTGGATCAATAATTTGGTACAGATATTTTGTCAAGGGCAGATGTAAGCTTCTTGCAGTTCTACTTAGTGGGCTGGTCAGTGTTTATTATGAATTCACTCCTTTTGTTCAAGGGAATTCCACATTTTTTTTTATTTAATTAACATTTTAATTGTTTATTTTAGGGGTTTTTTTTGTAAATATTTGTATGTTTATTTTAAAATTTTGTCAATAGTCTTATGCTTATTTTAATATTTTTATTATGATTCATAACTGCGTGGTATCAAAGCTGATAGCCGAAATTATTTCATTAAATGGTCAGCATTCATACAATAAAATTAAAATAGCTAAGTGACCGTAGAAAAACAAACAAAACCATGATCATTTATATTTGGCGAGGTTCTAATAGTATGTTTATATGTTTTATAATTAGTAAAATTTGCATTTTCTCTCCTTAAGTAGGCAATCAAACTAATAACATCTAATAACTAATAAACGGTCTTTCATCCTCACCCCTTCAGCCATGTAGTTCTAAGCATTTTCCTAGTCTGCCCTAGGCAGAATCCGCTACTGGCGAGACCATACACAAAATTTCATTTTTCTCATTTCACTGCGTTTTTGAGCTAAAGCTTTTACATACACGCAAATGTACAGACCGACAATTGGTTCCGCGGTTGATGGATTTGATCCTGGATCTGACATATAGTTACAAGTTTGATGACATATAATTGTATTTTGTCTATGTAGTTCATCATTTTTTTTTTGTTGTTGTTCTGCAGCAAATGTGCCCAGAGAAGGCAATTTCCCTTCGGTAGACTCTCTGGAATTTGAAAGAAATTGCCAAAACCTCATATCAAATTTCTTCTTTCTGGATCAATACTTTTTTAGCAGTCCTTTCCACAGACAGACACTATTCCGAAAATTTGTGTTTCAGATTCGGATTATGCATCCTTTGATGTTCTTGGTGATTTTCCCTTTAAGTATAAAATTGTTTAAGTATTAAAGTTGTGGTATTTTATTAACCTTATACTTGTTTTCTTTACTATATACATGGACTTTCTAAATGGATCGAATGGAATTACATCATAATGCCATCAAAAATGTAACGATCCAGTGCCCCAATTCATTTTACATTCTAAGTGTCTCAATTCTTCTATGTCGTTTTCCTATTCCACATACAAAATCTACAAGTAACAAACAAAATCTTTCTTTTTTAATTTTTAACATTGCGAAAAAATCAAGTAATTAAATAATTCATGAAACAATGAAAAATCCTTTAATTTCATTGCAACAGTGGAATCTAAAGTTGAAAATTGCACAAACAATATTTGCAACCAATGGGAATAGTCTCTCCGAAACTTTCTTGCATACTCTCCAGTAAATTTTTTACCCTCTACCTCCTCGAAAAATTGTGGGCTTTAGATAAAGCCGAGGATTCTTTGCATGGCATTGCTAGACGATAGCTACAAAATATAGATCTTTTGCACAGATCTTGCCTTTTAAGTGAATTTATAGGGCGAATATAATATGTATTTCAGATGTTTTTTACTAACAATTAACACTGAAATTTCGAGAGGAACTTCAAATGAGCTACAAAATATCATATTAAATTTCATTGAATTAATTCATTGCGTTTCTGGATTATTGACTGTATATGCATGGAAAGCAGATTGACAGACAGGCAAGTGTTTAACAAAAGTGGCTGAAAATTAAATAAAAATCTATATTTTGATTCAAATCATGTGTACTACCTAGCTCTTTGCCTTTTATAGCTATCGAGCTCACTTGTACTTTAACAGTCAGCCCGACAGACTGACTGTGAAGGGACTTCTTTCAAAATTTGATATAAATCTGAGAATTCGGTATTATAACAAATTTCATCCACCGACATCGAAGCATTTTTAAGTTCTGTGTTCAAAGGCAGACAGGCGGACGAACGGACATAAAGCCAAAAATGTGTGACTAGGGCAGATTTGAAACGCGGGAACTCGTCAAAATCTTGAATTGGAATTGTTCGGCAATTACAATACTTTTATACTTCGTCTAGGAGAAATTAAAAAGGGAAACAAAAATCCAAGAAAATGTTTTAAAACTCAATTAGTATCATTAAAAGGACACAATTTTGAATTTTAAAATGGGATAAAAATTGGGTTTTATGCAATAACGTTTTTCAAAGGTATCACAGAAAAACAATTCTCGTTTAATTTTCCATTAATTAAAATTCAAGCTAAGTTTATAAAAAAAATTGCTCGGAGGTGCACATTACCACCCTTCAAAGAATATCTGTGCCAAATTTGGTAGCTCCATCAAGTTCAAGTATGTAGTTCATCAACAGCATTCTCCTTGATAGGCTCTATCTTTCATATAATGTTGCCTTATTTTTGAGTAATGTTGAACGGGTATTTCAACAATTATGAGATCATACCTAAGATAGGGGATGAATGGTTGGAGGAGAACTAGCGTTCAAGAAGAATCTGAACTACTAATCTTTATATTTCCATCCTACACAATGCAAAACGTCCAATTCTTTCTAGAAAATGTTATGCGTACCAGTACCTCTGACACGATGAAACTTCAGTAGAATCAAGACCTGTGGTTTTACTATCAGATCATTTCACTTTCCACATGCCTGAAAAAATAATCTAAAGAAGACCTTTCTTTTAAACATTTCTGCCTCAAACTTGGCATAAGTAGTAAATACTCGTATTTTTGCTCATTGATTTCATAGAAAACATGGGAAATCTCGAGTATTTTATGTTACATTAAAACAATGAATTCCTCGAATATAACAAAATGCGTATGTTAGTTATAAAATTCTACAGAAGTAGACGCTGTAAATAGTTTCGCTGTAATAGTAGACGCTGTAAATGGAAGTGAGTTATTCAAATTTCATATAAGTCCATAACATAATTAACTGTGCTGAATTAGCAGAAATATGAGAAATTTTAAACCGCTAATGTTACATTGAAGTTTTGTATTTTTGAAATTCGTACCGGGATTGAATTACATACACAAAATGAACATTATATTAATGTGAACTTTAAACGGCAATCGATGAAAGTAAAAGTTTTGTTCCCTCCATTTTTTTTTATTACATATGATGGATAAAAGAGATACGATAAAAAGAAACAACCTATATTCTGAATTCGCTAAAAAATAGACAAATTTTATCTGCTATGTTATTTTGAAGATTCATATTTTTGAATTCCGTACAGTTCTTGAATTAAAAATAAAAACTGAAAATAATTTGAATGCTTAGTTTAAAATAGAATGAACGTTCTATTCAATAACATTCCATTCATTTCATGGAATAAAATTTCATAAAAACTTTGTGTCTTTCATTATTTTTTTTTCTGCTGGATCCAAGAAAAAGTGAAATGCATGAGAATCAGAAATCTAAAATAGAATTTGCATTCAGTTTACACAGAATGAAATAAAAAAAAAAGAAGGAAAAAAATGTCTTTAATTTTCCCTCATGCTCCTGCTTTGTCCAAGGAAATTGTGAAACCTAAAACAGAATCAGAATTCTGAAATAGAATTAGCATTCACTTTTGGCTTGCTTATGAACAAAATAAAATGTTTGTGTTTCCAAAGTTTTTTTCCCCTGTTTGTGCTGAGTTCAAGAAATGCCTTAAAAATGAAGCAATGCATGTTTCGAAGTTGAAGCATTAATGTGAAATTTCGAACTTCCGGATGGCGGAACAAAATTTAAAGTTTTAGTACTTCAATTCTCGAAAGGAAACGGGCCTGGATTGGCTTGATTGGTGGCAGGCCGCACATCCGGTGAGAATCTGCCACCGCTGATTTGTTCGATTCCAATGGCCAGGGCACGTGAGAAATCTGGTGCGGACATCGAATCCAACTTTTGAATGGTAATGCGTTCGAAGCCCATTCCGGTAAAAGGCTGCATCCGGCCTTCGGGACCTTAACGATCGTGTGCCGATGGGGTGTTGAGCGCCCCCCTTCGGGAGGGAGGGCGAAAGCGGGGGTGTGGCGCGCGAGCGAGAGGCATGGCCGGAGCGGCCTGATCACAGTGCTCTCGTGAGAAGTCGGCAGTCGACGATGCTCCTCTGCTCCCTCCGAGCAACCCTCCTCATCTCTCTGGTCGTTCTCTTAGAGGCAGGGCAGCCGAGGTCCAGGGGAAGGGGATCCAGGTGGTGGTGAGTATTCTCATGACACATTCTCATAATGCCCCTAAAAATTTTAGGAAACATGTAACTAATAATCAGATATTTTGGAATCATTGAAATTTGCAAATAATTTCTTAATTAGGAAGAATTCTCTGATAAATTAAACCTGAAAACGATCCATTAAATAAAGTTTTTTTTTTTCATTCAAGGAACTAATAAACGATTTATTGATAAAATTTTCTTCTCACAACTATGCAATGTTTAAAAACGATCCCCCGCTCCGGCAGAAAGTGATTTCTTAAATGTATGAAATTCAGAAACGATTTGCTGAAAAAAACATTAATTTTCTTATAGATAGTTCAATATTTTCAAAAATTAAAACATCATTATAATTTTAATAATAAAACTAAAATTACTTCGATTTATTTATATTGACACATAATAAAAGATGTAAGCATAAAGGCACTAACTCTTTTTTTTCTCCTCGGACAACATTAACTGATATAAAAATAAAATATAATGAATCAGTACACAATTATAAAATTTTCTTTAAAATATAATCTAAAAAATAAGAGAATTTACTATTCAATGAGAATTACTGTTTCCTGAATGTATGCAATTCCAACCATATTCAGTTAGGTTCTCCAAATTTCGAAGCACTATATATTGCTAAATAATTAATAGCTAATAAAATTCGCTTCAATATTTAAAGATTCAGACATACCCTACAAACCTAAACAAGTTTTAAAAAATTGTTTATTTATAATAGTAGAAAAGAAGGAAAAATAGGCTAAATCTGAACTAGGGAAAATTCTGATATATTTTACTCAAATGATCAAGCTTTTGAGAAATGTATGAATCTAAAACAATTTACAGTCATTTTACGGCATAGAAATATATCGTGAAATTGCTTACTTTGAAATTTCACAAGAATTTTTAATCAATAAAAGAATTACTGTTTAGATTATAAAATCCTCTATATCTGTTAATTTCAAAGTTATGGGTTAAAATAATTTTTTCTATGTCAGTAAACTATAAATAAAAGATATAATTTTTTATTCAATTGAAAGGTTATATCATGATACAGCTCATGTTTTGAATATTATTTATTATCACATCTGTTTTATTTATTCTTTTACATATTTACAATTTTATATTTAAAGTTCGAATATTTCATGAGAGATAAGAAAAATATTTTAAAATGGAGTAACTAGAATTTGTTAAAATCGAAATATTACGCTTTTATATTTCCTACCGCAAACATTACTGTCATTTCTGCAATACTTTTTAATTCAGAAACATGGAATTCACGGTGTTTTCTAATTCCAAAATTGAAAATTATGCATATTTCGATTTTTAAGGATCGCTCAAATTTTATTCATTCACATTTTCCAAAAATAAAGATCAATTGTACATCTTGTATCGTTGTTACAAGATGAATTCAAAATTAATTTATGCTCTTATAATGAACCTAATTTATAATGAAGAAAGGTTAAACAAGTATGCTTGCTAGTTAATATATGGAATATATATGTTTTTTATGTGACTGCGCATTTATTTGTATGCAATTCTGCTATGAAAGGACAAAAAAGACGAATTTTGTCAGATAGAAGATTTTGATTTCATTTTATTTTGATTTATTATTTTTGATTAAGAAAAACTGTAGTTAAATTCACATTTTTTTTTTTAAATTTTAAGTAAAAAAACTTTCTGTTTCATCTTTAAATTTGATTAATTTTTATTAAGTTTAATATAAAGTCTTGATTTTTTTCATAAATCATTGATTAAATGAAATAAAATCACCCAATAAAATCAATTAATCCAATAAAAAAATCAAATTGATTGATTTTTTTTGCGTTTATCCCATATAAATTTACTTTTCGGGTTTTAGAGCATAGAACACGTTTCCATATTTAAAAAAAATTAATTAAAGTTAGTTTTGAAGGCAAATATTTCTCCGTTCTCATTCGTACATATCTTAGACTGGCATTTTTAAGTTATGTGAATTTTTCTCATCTTTTAGAATTTCATCTTTTAGTTTTTTCATTTTATGCACATTTTGTGATTATAAACTCTTTTAATAAAATTGTGGTGCCTCTATAAATGAATATTTCCAATTTTATTTGGGGAGGTGTAGCTACTCAGAACATTTTTATGAATTGAATTCTATTTTACCTTCATTAAAACTGTCTTTTAAATTTGAAGAAAGAAATCCATCTATATTCTCTGAAAAAAACAATTAAATTTTCCATTCCTAGAAAGAGTGCTACATTGTGAGGTTGAATATTAAGTCTTGTACCTTTTCAAAGATTTCTATATTCCTCTGTTTTTTTTAGATATATATATATCGATTACTTTTTTCTAAATGTAAAAAATCATTCTCTTCTCTAAATATTTCATTTCTTATAAATAATTTCGGCTATAGAAATTGTAGACCCGTTATCTTTAAAATTCATTTTTTTTTCTTTCTTCAGAATTTGTTTCATAACATGTATTTAAATGTAGCATTGAATGTGATGACGAATATATTTTTATATTCTTCAGATCTAAAAAATAATGATTTCTAAAAAGTTTAAAGTATTTTTCAACTAATTTAATTTCATACCGTCTGAAAGTAACCATTGATATTTGTGAAATATTTATAATTTACTTTAGAAAACAGTAGATTATTTCATGAAACATCTTTCCTAACTTATCTTTTTTTAAAACAAGATTTCGCACCCAATTCTTTAAAAAGGTGTTTATTTTATATTTAAAAAACTTGAAATATGTCAAGAAAAAATACAATGGTTCATTTAAAAAAAAAACGTGTCTAATATTTTTATCTAATCATTTTCTTGTCAACGGAACTCTATATAATACTTCTCTCTCAACTTTTAAAAACTTAATTTTTTAAACTTTTCCTTTCCATTTTTATATTTATATTTATTTTTATATTTTTCCATTTATATATTTATATATTCGTCTAAAAAGCGCAACACCCAGATATTCCATTAATTTTTATAAAAGTAACTCTAATAGCTCTATTTTCAATTCTTATACTTAATAAAACAATAAAATCATTTAAAAAATTTCTAATTAATTTCATTTTTTTATAATTAGCCTTAAAAAAGCAAAATAAAAAATGAAAAAGTGTTAAAAAAAGTATGGTATTTTTCTGATTCGTTCAACAAATATTTTTAACCATGCATGCATTGCAAAAAAAAAAAGTTTCTAAAAATTATCGAATTGTTAGCAAATGCCCTTCGAAAATAATAGATTCTAAAATAGTTCAATTGATTTGAAAACTTTTTTCATATATCTTAACTCACAATCATACCGAAAATATTACAAAAATCATAATTATAATTGCGTTATTTATCATTTTAAAAATTTGGGTTCCGCATCGTATAAAATAATGCCTGTTTTTTTCCAGCTATTTGAATTTTTTCTTACGTGATAGGGTCTTGCTTTTAGAAGGTTTTAACTTTTTGAATATTACCATTTTTGTTTAAAGGCTTTCACAAATTTTTCATAGAATATTCTAAAACCATAAAAAGAATAAGTAATTATGAGTCAAACTAATTAATTACTTCGATAGACCAGATCGACCATGATAAAAGATCATTTCAAAGGAATTTTTTTAAACTAGTAATATGCCGTTCTAATGAACATTAAAGTTTTTAGTAGATTTTTATTTGCTTTGCGTAAATGAAAACCTAATTATATAAATATAAATTTCTTAAGTTGTTATAATGACATTTTTGTACAGTGGATTCTGGGAAATATGCAATGACTCATTTTGAATAATAAATCATTTTAAATAAATCAAAATTCTATATTTTTGAAATTTTTTAATTTAAATTATCGAAATCGATTTTGAATTACTTATAGATTTCTAACTTTATATTTATAAATCTTTGATATATAAGAAACTCTGAAAAAATTCTAGATCTAAATATAAATTTTACTCACCGACATCCTTTTAATTTAATTATATTATATATGCGTTTGTTTCAAATACGATAATATTTTAAAGTATCTTTTAAATTCCGCACATTGCATGCGATTTAAAAAGATAAATTCTAATTAATTAATTTGTTATTTTATATAATTTCTGAGTAAAGATTTAAAAGAATGTAGTAAATACAAAATAAAAAAATGGATAATATACAAGAAAATAACATTGATATTTTACGCATTTTTAAATCTCGATAATTTTATTTCCTTTCATTAAATCAAACAAAATCAGCTTCTAACTTGTTTTAAAACATATTTAGTTTTCATTAGAGATATAAAGACAAATATAAGTTTTAAAAAGTAAAAAAAAAGAGATCTGAATAAAGGCAGGAATAAAACTTTAAGTGAAGATTTGATAATTAAATGAAACTGTAAGCTTAAAATTCACTTTCCCTTAAGTTAATTATACAAATCAATTCGAATACCTTATAGCTATTTGCTAAGGACATGATTTAAAATTCTAAATTTATATTGCAGCACAAAGGAAATTTAAATACACTAAATCTTTTTAAATATGTCTGAAATCTGAATGTACTAATGATGTGGAAACAGAATTTAAATTTAAAGTCATGTAATCCTCTTTCATCTAATTTTAGCTTATTAATATACGTTTAGTAAATATTTTTATTAATACTGGATATAAATTCATTTCTTAAAATGTTTTTGGTTTCTTAAGTGACGAATAGGATGAACTGTAAGAAATATTTGTTTATTATGTCAGTATGGAAGCAATTTGTTTTCAAATGTTTTTAGTTAGAATGAATGAAAAAGTTACCACATGTAACAGCTTTATTGAAAACTGCTACTGGAAAAAAAATGCCAATTTTGACCAAGAACATTTTATATCTTTTGTATGTCGCATTTAATAAAGAATAAAATTCTCTCTGGTTCTCACATTTTCTGAATTAAAAAAAATAATAGTAGCTGCTTCATGTTTCAGTTGTATTACCCAGGGAATATATTAAATATATTTTCAAATTTAAGCTATTTTTTATGACGTAAACTTTGAAAATATGCTTAATGTTCGAAATATTTTGAATGAAGTGTATTTAAACTTTTATTTTTGTGTATATTGTCACAAAAATATTTCCATTTAAGGAAACCATTTATTGATTTTTCATTCTTTTTTAACAAAGTATTTAATTCTTTGATTTAAAGAAAAAATGTAAAGTGAATTAGGATAATGGGTCGATAAAAACAGGCGGTTCGGATATTTCAGTAGCAAAAAGAACAATTTTCAAAAAATCTAACTTAGGGAAAGCAGCGAAAACAATTATTTAAAATTGTTTAAAAATATTAGAAAATGAAAAAAAGCGTTTTTAATTACTGATTTTTATTAATTTTTTTCCATTTTTGGTGCTAAACTAACGTTCATTACGAATTTTATGAAATTAAAACACTATACCCCAATTCTTTTGTTCTTGAATAAAAGTGAATGTTATAATTTTGATGATAAGTATGAACAGCGAAGTCATAATAATTTTCAAATAATTATTTCTAAAGAGTTTCTTATATAATTTCTAGAAAAAATATTTAAAATTATTATTTATATATGAATTTTATTTATATTCCGATATATAATTATATGCTTCATTTAGGTATTATTTTTAAAAGAAATTATGGTAAGAAATAACACACAATTTACAATTCAACTAAGACATGAAGAAATTAGGATCGTAGGCATAAAATAACAAAAAAATTGAATTTAATTGAACGCCTTTTATTTTTTTAAATTTAATAATATTGTACAGAATTACAAATATTGATATAGAGAAATTCACAACAAGTAAATCAGAATTTTATTATTATATATTCTTCGTCTTTTTTTATCCGTTTAAGGAAATGTACAAACAGCAATAATTGTTTTATTGCCCACATTTCCAATAATGATGTATTTAAGAAAAATGCAATATTAAATGGTTAGCTGTATTGTTAACAATGATTTGTTTAAGAAAAATAAAAGAATATTATTATAGACAACACACCATAATTGTGAATGATTTTTGAGATTTAAACAAAATAGTTAAAGGTTTCCTTAAATAAATTGCATTTTAAGGAAAATTTTCTTAAATAGGTGATTAAAATCTTTAAAATATCGTAATTAACAAGGATTACGGATGTAATGTGATTAATATGTTTTGAAACTTCCCATCACTAATTTTTTTAATATAAACAAATCTAAGAGCAATGTGTCAATGATCCCAGAAAATATAACTATAACAATAACTGTTTTTTAATAGTCGGTAGTGATAGTGATAAGTTCAAGCAATTGAATATTAGTATTCTAAGAATAAATAAAATAAAATTTAAATTTAAAAAAAAAAATTTATTTTTTACTTATTATGTAAGATCTGACTTTAAAATAAAACGATTAAATTGTAATAATTTATCGTTTCACATTTCAGTACTTTATAGGCTCTAAATAAAATGTTTTACCTGCATTTTTTTCCTTTATTTTATAATTTCAAAGAAAAAAATGATATAAAAAATGTTATCAGAATCATTAAAAATTGCAGTGCAAGCATTTGGAAAAATTCATATGGTATGAAACTTAGTCATCTTCTTTCTTTCGTAGTATTTTTCCGTTCCTGTTATGCATATAATTAAAAATGTGAATAAAATAACTACTTATTGCTATTTCTTCTTGATAATATTTGAGTATGTTGCTTTGCGTTTCTCAAACATCTTTTCATGCATGCTCTTAATCTCTCATTTAGATGTTTACATTTAAAAAAAAAACGAAACTTCAAATTGATAAGATAATATAATTATATAAAATTAGAAATTTAATAAAATTTATAATTTTTATTGATAATAATTTGATTTAATATTAATACTTGATATTTGATAAATATTTAAATAATGTATAAATAATCTAGAAATTAATAAAAAAGTATGCGAAATATTCTTTATTGACGATGAAAAATAAGTTTCTTTCAATGATAAAACATTTTTCTGCTCAAAGAATTAAAATGCAACAAAAAAAAGTTCTATTTAATTTATTTAATCAAGTGGCGAATAATGTGAAAACTTCATAAACATAATATGGATATACAAAAAAAATAAGAAAAAATCAGACAATGAGGATAGTATAAATTTATTAGAAATTATATTTGTAATTTTTGGGGGGAATATGAAAACAATTTAAAAGTGTTCAGTCTTATTAAATCTGACATTATATACTCACAAATTGCATCAATATGATTCCTTAAAATGTTAAATTCAGCCAAAATTCACTGTTAGATATATTTAGAATTATAACAAAAATTATAAAAATGTTGCTTCTAAATTTCAAACAAATGAACTGATATTCTTAAAAATATATTTCGTATCATTGAGGTTAAATATATAGTCATTGGATTAAAATTTTAGGCAAAATCGAGTATTTTTAACAGTACAACACCACATTTATGCAGTTGAGTTATTAGAATTTATATTTAGTCATAGTTCAAGTTAGAATCACGCTATGACTCGATATTTATTTTCTATACTTTTCCTTAATGCTATCGAAAGAGGTATGCTATTTCAAACGATTTTCATCCCGATATTGAATATTATCTACAAAGATATAAATGCTACCAAGATGTTTAAAATTGTATTCTGGCCAAATATAGAAAAACTTTTAAATGAATAGGAACCATATTCAAGAATTTTTAATTGAACAGTTTTATATTTGCCACAACTTCTTTTCAGTTTTTAATGATTATAAAATTCATTTAAAAAAATAATGAACAAGAATTGATTAATATAGTTACAAAAAAAAAAATGGCATCTCTTAAACAAAGGTATTTTCTTGCAATATCATTTCCATTTGTCTAAAAAATAATTTCATAACTTTCAAATAAAATCAGTACTTCTATCAGCAGATTGTTATTTTTTAATACATATTTGAAGTTATTACTTTTTTTTTTCAATTTTTCAGGAACCATGTGAATTTAAAATTCCAATTAATATTACTTCAATTTCGTGCATTGCTATAATTAGTGGATATAGAAAAAGTTTTGAATTTCAAAGACAAGTATGTTGATTTTACCGGAATTACTGAATGCAACAATCTACTTTTTTCTTATTATTTCATACATTGTGCTGAATTTGTTAGCATTATACTATTTTTAAAACTAAGGAATATATAACAAACACATTTTAAAACGAGATTCTTTTAGATTCGTAGGTTGTATTATAAACTTTAGTATTTATTTATTCTGAAATCACACTAAATTAAAGAAAATGAATTCATTGAAATCAGATAACACCGACATTTTCAGTTAATATATTAAAAGACTACAAGATGGCGCTGCATGTATCGATAACATTTGAGTGAAATCGAGTGGTGCGATAGTTTTCTTGTTCTTATTCAAACCGCAATAGTATCTTCTTTCAAAATAACATTGTAACAATTTGTCTTCGTTATTTTCTTTCATACTTGAAATATTTCAGAAATTCTTTTTATGTGCAACCAAGTTAATTGCGTATTAAATCGTTCTTAGTGTTTTCTTTAATCAATTAAATTTCATTTAATGATACTTTTCCCCCCAAAAAAATATATAGGATTATTTGAGAAGTATGAATATTTTAAATACAAAAAGGGACATAGAAAAATGTTTAAAGATCGTAAAGCTTAACAGAATATACTGGCACTTATTTCTATTAAGTTTTAAAGAACTTTGATGCAAAATACATCAATGTTATAGTTAAGAAGAATGATTTTACGTATGTTTTTAGGGGAAATTTTATTTAATGTAAAATTAAAAACACACGACTAATCAACTATTTAGGTGATTTGCATGCAATTTTTGTTTAAAAAATGCAATGAAAAAAATGATATTTATATTTTTGATAATATATTTAATATTATT
>JAPMOR010015706.1:35265-63555 GCA_026543865.1 Argiope aurantia
ACAATAGTTTTGTATTAAATCTTATCCTTTTTATAAAAGTTCGAAATGTGCGATTTTAGATCCAATTACAGTTACAGTTATTTATATAGAAAAATGAATTCGTCTTCAAAATGATTTAAAAAATATTAAAATAATTATCTTTTAGTAGGATTAAAATAATTATCTGGATACAATTATTTTATTTTCTGCTGTGTGCTTATTATAATAATTATAAACATAAAACATATTGTAGTAAACATAATAATTCTAAACATAAACAACAGAAAAAAAGATAATATTAGAAACAAAACACTCGATAAATATGATAATTTTCGAAACAACTCTTATTTTTATTAGATTTCAGTCGAAGTTAATTAAATTATTCTGTAATTACTAAACGTTTCCAAGTTCATAAGTTAAATTTAAAAAATTATCACAAACGGCAAATAAACAAGAACTCTAATTAACAAGAATATTTTCAAATTAGCTTTTGTTCTATTTAATCATTTATTCTTTATTATATGTTCTCTATTGCCTTATAATTATATTATGGTAATAGCAGCTATCTGATAATTTATATTTTTTACCGATTTATTTAAAATTTAATATTTGCCTTAAGGATACTGTTTTGATAAAAATAATTTAATGCTACTTTTAACGAGCTAAATTTGTTAATCAAACATAAATGAACTTGTTTAATTATGAGAATTATTTAATACTTAATAGGAATGCAAATTTTTTAATAGCAAATTAATAGAAAAGCTTACATTAAATAATTTTGCGTATAAGATTTGAAAAGAAAAGAAACGAAAATAATTAACTGAAATAAAGATGATAAAATATTTTTTCCGTGCTAATTTTTCTGTTCTAACTTAAATAAACATTAATTCTCCCTTATTACAAATAAAAAAATTAAAGTATTATTATTATTACTTCATTTTATTTAATTATATAATTAAATAAATCACTTTTTTTGACAATGTTATCAATTTATAACTTTTCAACCAAAATTCGAAAACTTTTACTCCAAACCAGACTTTTAAAATCTATATAGCTGATCTTAAAGATTCTTCTCTGAAGGCAACGTTACTTTTATTGCATCAAAGAATGTGACGTGATTGCAAAAGACATGTGAACGTGGTTTAATAATTATATTAATAAGAACATATCACATGAATCTACTAATGTGAATTATTAGTGGAAATTCTTCTTTGAAAGTCCATAATTAGTTAATGTATTCCAAACTAGTTTTTCTTGTTCCTTTTGTTAAAGTTGGAATCGCTTTCTATCTTGTGATAATTGATAGTTAAACAATTTTTTAAAAAAATTAAAGGAGATGAATTTTAATGAATTGCGAGTTTAATTTATATGCGGATGATCTAGTTTAAAATTATTTAATTATGGTTTTGTTCGTTTAGTTTAAGGATAATCGTTTATTTGAGAGAAATTATATATATTCTTTCTTCTTTCCACATAAAATATAGCTTTTCAGAATATGAACAATTTATTTTCGTCATTGTTTCCAAATGTTAAATTTTTTTTTTCTAAACGATCTAATAAAGATCATATTATTATTAGCTGCAAAATTCTAATTAAAAAAAGTATCACGTATCTTACCCTTTCCTGATTTAATACAGCTGTAAATTTTAAAGCATGAATTTAAATTACTGTTATTATTCAAATGTTGATGTTCTTACTAAATAATTTTTTAAAGTTTTTTTTTTATAAATCTTCCATAAAAATTAGTAGTAGTTTGTCACTTAATAAATTATTATTCATTTATGGAAAATATAATTTGAAAATGAGTTTTAAGAATTGTATTCTTTTTTAATCAAGCACGGGCATTTATATTTTTAAAAAAATGTATTCTTTATTAGTTAATTATGGATATTTATTTATTTATTCTTTAATAGAAGGTTTCCATTTTTTTGCCTTCTGCTAAAACATCTACAATATATATATATATATGCTATCATATTTCACAATTAGGCATTATTATGATATAATCTATAATTCTATTAATATAACTTCTGAGCAATACAGCATGGCAAGGCAATATGCAAATTAATCCTTAAAATATACATGTGATTGTAATCAATATTCTAAATGAGTAAGAGCAACATGGGTAAATATCATGCGGTAATACATATTTGACGTTCCCTTTTTGTTGCCTTTGTTGAATTGTTGCCTTTTGAGTCTTTGTTGATGCTCACAATATAATGACAAAATTCTATTCTCTATGATCTGATTTCAACTGTATGCTCACTGTTTCCTCGTCAGTGGATTCTAAAATCAAATGATTGAGACAAATGAGACTTGTATTACAGGATTCTTCATTTTCATTAAACGAAAGCTAATATTAAATTAAATTCATGGTGGATGTTACTTCTACTTTTTGCATTTTCTCATTTTTATATCTAGGCGACTTTTTATTCTTAATAGAACGCGATTTTCTCTCTTTGTATGTATGCGTGGATGCTTCGATTTATTTCATTCATTGTTTCGAATGATTCTCTTGTAATTTCGATGCTTGGGATTCAGTTTAATGCATTTTTATAGAGGAGACGAGTTTAAAATTTTTTTAACTTATGAATAAATTGAAACCTAATTTTCTTTTCCTTTATGTGTTGCAGTTCGAAAATTGTCTGTAATTGGGATGTATCCGTTTTCAGAAAGTAGTGAGAATTTCGACTGGATTATATGTTGGGGCCACTGAGAAAAGGATCCCGATTAAACAATTTATGTGCAAACGGGACACATCTTTTGGGATTTTTTAAAACAATAAAGCAAATATTTTTAGATAATTTATGTTACACATAAAAGTAGACTCTTTAAATTTCACTAGTTACAATTAAAATAACGATAAAATTTAACTGAAATTTAATCTCTGTTATCAAAGTACGCTGAATATATTTGTTTTTGACAGAAATTTTAACGATGGGCAAGATTTGCTTTCAAAATCTGTCCAGAGATGCTACAAAACTTAAGGGAAGTTTCCGAGAATATTTCGTAATAATTAATAGTTAATTCCTTATTTATATTTCTATTGCACATGTGCAGAATTGTGAAAATAAACATAATTTGTCAGTAAAATATATTCTAAATATCCCAAACGTTTTACAAGATATATTTTAATTTCTGATATTAGAAATATTCCTTTTAAACTAAAAATTATTTTCTGCTTTTTCTTTTACTTAAAATTTGATTCCAAACATAATTAAGTCAGACAAAGATTAAAAATCTCTGTTATATAACTCTAAGTTACAAAAACATATTCAAACTTCCGCTCACGATATTTAGCTATAAAACGTATTATTATTTTATTAATGATTAGTTATAGAATAAATTATTTCTCTGTGGGTTTTAAAAAGAGTTTTGGATAGCATAAGCCCAGATAAATGAAAGTATGTAATTTTTTCACGAAAGAAAGAGAAATGAAAGGCTTTAGTGTGTAATTAATATTCTCATTTTGTTTATAATAAAGCTAGAAGAATATTTTGCGTATTGTAATATTTTATAAAAAGAGATCTTTTGCATTAAATATATATATATATATATATGTGTGTGTGTGTGTGTGTGTGTGTGTGTGTGTGTGTGTGTGTGTGGCTGTGTGTGTGTGTGTGTGTGGCTGTGTGTGTGTGTGTGTGTGTGCGTGCGTGCGTGTTGCTTTTGTGAATATTTTGTTTCAATATTTATGATTTTGCTTACAGATAAGATAAAGATTTTAATAAAGACTTTGCGACCATTCTCTGAAAAAAAAATTTATGGTTCTCTCAAAAGAGCACATTTGAACATCAAATTGTTATATAGAAGCATATTATTTTAACGCACACATCTGTCCTATTTATTATGTAAATGGACCTCTGTAATAACATAGAGATCCAGGACATCAAATTTCTATTAAAAATGTAACTATCCCGGTAATTTATCTTCTAAGTGTACGTCATCTTTCGAGGCATTGAAACTTTATTTCTCTTTCTCCAAACATCAATTCTGCAGGTAGTAAAACAAATCCTTCTTTAGTTTTCAAAAATCGAAGAAAATTATGAAGTTTAATATTTGGCGAAAGAGTGAAAATATTTTCAATTTCAACATAGCAATGAAATATGTTGTTGAAAATTATGTAGAACTAAGTTATACAAACTTTCTTAAAATTCCTAAAATAATGCATGCAAGATAAATTGATATCATTAAAGGATGACTTTTTAAAATATATAAATATCACTTTTGGGAAGAATTTATGGCGGAAAACACCAAGAGTCCCGGTTATTTTTTAATCAGTTAATTCTAATATTATTAATCTTCCTGTTGTTTATTCCGTAAATCCCGTGAATTGTAAGTCAGTCCATTACACCAGTTTTATCGGTTTAATTTGTTTATCTTTTATCATTGTAGATTAGAATTATATCATGCTATTATCAAATATTATATAATATTATTTCACTTCATTAAAAAATATTTGAACTTATTTTCAAACACTTTTAATTTACAATACGGCATTAAGGTATCCGAACCATTAGGGTTGAAAACATGAATTTGAATGAAAATTCTCCCTCCCTCTCTCCCTCTTTAACAATTTCAAAAAATAGATATGTTACTGTTTCCAGCGATATCTTTATTTTGTATTTATTTCTAATAGAAGCGAAGTTATAAAAAACTATTGACATGTAAGTGATGCGTATTTAAAAGCATTTAAAAACTATAAACCCATTTTCTGTAGACCGAATTTTTTCATGATTTTACTGTACGAATATCGTCGTATTTCAAAAAATAATCAACATGTCTAAAGAAATTTATAATGTGCTTGTCATGATATACAGAATACGGAATTAATTAACTACGGAATTAATGTAGAATGCTCAAGAAGTTGATTTATAATTGTTTGATGTAAATATTATTGAAAAAAATTCGAAATTTCATAGATGATTTCCTATATTGCGCACCAAAATTTTCTTTTTAAATATAATTCTTAGGAATTAGCTAGCTATACTTTACGATATGTTACACACGTAATATTACAAAGAAAAATGAAAAAAAAATGTAATAATTTTTTTCTCTATAACAATTATTATTTTACAAATAAATGCTAAAATTTAGATCAAAATATGTTTTTTCCTTCAAAAGCTACATATATATTTAAATAATTTCACTTTTTTTCATCATTTTATCCTTAAACTAATAAAAAAACTTTATGTAAACATTAACTCTTTTTTTGCATGACGGTAGAAATTTCCCTCATAACATTTAGTAAACAAAAATTGTACTCAAAATAGGCCCAAAAAACTGGAAATTGGTTGTTGCTGGCAACTTTTTCATGACTATTGCGTAATAAAGAAGCAGTTGTCAGAAAAAATCAAATATAAATCATTATAGCTAGTTATTCCTGCTGTTTGTTGTGGTTGGAAGAAACGTGCGATTTCTTGAATATTTTTTATAACTAATACGAGATTTTTTTGCTAATAGAAACGATAATGAGTGGAGAAATTTAGAAAAGAGGGTCATCAAAGATTTTGTACTGAGCTTAACATGTAAATTTGCGTGATGATGGATATTTCCATCATACTGTTTTTTAATTATTTTATATTATATATTTATACTAGGATTTTCTAAAACATTTTTCCTTTAATCTAGAGCATGAATTATATCTTCCTGATTTATTTCAAAAATCATGCAATTTTTTTTTTTTTTTTGAAAATTTTGCTCCGAACCGTGTGGGAAACCTTAAGCAACGTTTCTCTTATTTTTATTACAATAATTTTGAGTGACTGAACCTGTAATAGTGTTAGAACTGAAAACGCCATATTTTGTGCAGAGGTTCATCAGCCGCAAACGTCGTTCTCTCACTTCAGGATTTATTCGCTGCGTCAGTGAGAACCGAACAAATCTGCAGAGATCGGCCGCACGCAGTTTGCTCCTCCTCGTGCGGATGCTCGCTTTTAGCGTGCATCAAATGCGTAACGAAGGCAGAGACGAAAACGTCGCTGGAGTGTCAATTTCCCCTATTTACTCGAATCTGAGTCAAAGGTCGCGATAAGAAAGAGCTCTCTTCCTAATAGGTTGCCAATTTAAGCCCATCCTTTCATGAGCGCTCTGAGTGCACTTTAACAACGACATTTAGCGAGTTGACGGTGGCAGAGGCCGAATGGGCCAATGAAGGCCCAGGACATTTCTCGGCGCAGAAGATGGATCACTCTTGTCAAAATATTGAAGCACAAGGAGAAATAATTCCTTTTCCTCCTCATGCCAATGCGAGACAATGATTGCGTGAGTGCTTGGAACAATGCCTGCCCCGACGTCCCCGGCTCTGGCAGGATTCGAGACATTTCCTCCTTCAGCGCAGAAGCTGAGTTTTGTGAATGCATTCTTTGCCTGGAACGCCAAAAAAAGAAGAGAAAGAGAATTTGATTAGGTTTGCCTCGTCTGGCTGCCATATTGTGTTTCTGGACATTAAATCTTCTGTCAAGTTCTTTGATTGATGTAAATTTCTTCCTTTTTGCCTTAAAAGTCTTATACGATTAGGTTTTTGCAGTGTGGTGAAAGCCGATATAAAAATTTGTAACACCGGTGTTACAAATAAAGATCTGAATAAAAAGGAGGCACATTTTAGGGCTGTATAACTTCAGGAAAAATTCTTCATTTTACCAATTTACAAAATTAGAAAGAAATTTGATATCGGTCGATTTCTTTGGATATTGTAAATTTCTACCTTTTGCCTTAAAAGTCTTATACGATTAGGATTTTGCAGTGTTGTGATGCCGATATAAAAATTTGTAACACAAAATTTACAGAGAAAGACCTGAATAAAAAAGAGACACGTTTTTAGGGAAAAATCACTTCAGGAAAAATTCTTGATTTTACTTCTTTACTTCAAGATATAGTCATACGGAGTTTGAAGTCCCACAACTTCTTTGGATACTGTAAATTTTTCCCTTTTATTTCAGAATTGTATTTAATAAGCATATTGCAGTTCTTTAATTGATGCTAATTTCTTCCTTTTGCTTAATAGTCTTATAAGTTTAGGATTTTGTAGTGTGGTGCTGGCTATAACAAAATTTAAAACACCAGTGTTACAAAGATCTGAATAAAAAGGGGGCATATTTTAGGACTATATCATCTTAGGAAAAATTCTCCATTTTACAAATTTACTTCAAAATATAGTGTCATAAGGAGCCAGTTACTTTGATTATTGTTAAATTTCAACCTTTTGATTAAAAGTCTTTTATGATTAGAATTTTGACGATGACGCGATGATGACGATATAAAAATTTGAAACACAATCTTTTTCACAAACAATTTTGTTAGAGATAAAGACCTGTATAAAAAGATAACACATTTTAGTCACATTTTAAAAAGATGACATCACTTTAGGAAAAATTCTTGATTTTGCTCATTTGCTTCAAAATGTAGTGTCATAAGGAGTTTGATAATGTCAATTTTTTAGTGGTACACTACTTTAGGAAAAATTGTTGATTCTCACAGTTTACTTCAAAATATAATGTCATAAGGAGTTCGATATCTGTTAATTTCTTTATATACTGTAAATTTGTTTCTTTTGCTTAAAAATTATATGCGATAATATTTTGAAGTTTTATATTGGTGTAAATTTATTCCTATTCTTACATGAATTAGGATTTTGCAGTGTGGTGATAACGATATAAAAATTTGAAACACCAGTGTTATAGATAAAAAATAAAAAAGGGGGTACATTTTAGGACTATATTACTTCAGGAAAGAATTTTGATTTTACTAATTTACTTCAAAACATAGTGTCATAACGAGTTTGATATATGTCAATTTCTTTGGATACTGTAAATGTCTTTCTTTTGATTAAAACTTATACGTGATACAGATTTTGCAGTTCTTTGATTGATATACATTCCTACCTTTTTCTTAAAAGCCTTAAACGATTAAGAATTTGAAGTGTGGTGATGACTATATAAAAGTTTGAAACACTTTTGTTATAGATAAGACTTGAATAAAAAAGAAGTACTTTTCAGGGTTATATAAATAGTGGAAAAATTCTTGATTTTACCAACTTACTTCAAACCATAGTGTCACAAGGAGTTCGATATCTGTCAATTTTTTTGGAGTCTGGAAATTTCTTCCTTTTGCTTAAAAATTATGCTTAAAAATTTTGTAGCGTGGTTATAAAAATGTTTGTAAAATAATTGAAACCTCAGATTTGCAAATAAAGATCTGACAAAAAATGTCTCATTTTAGGACAATATCACTTAACAAAATTCTTGATTTAACTATTGTATTTTAAAATATAGATTCGAAAGAACGTTGGAAATACGGTATGAATGTACGGAAGACTATTTAGTAGTATGAAATAAATATATTTCCAAACAATGGGCTATTCGAGCTTCCTTATTGTCACCGGAAATGTTGGCAATTCGTAATTTAGGATTCAATAACAATTCATTGAAATATATTATGGTATTTCGTTAGAAAGCTATAATATTCTTTGATAAAATAAAATAACTTCGTAAGTTATTATAATATTTATCAATTTATTTATTTTTATTTTCAGAAATTCAACAAGATGAACACTTTTTTTAAAAAATATATGATGCATTTTAAATGAATAAAAAGGAAATTTTTTAAAAACTTTTTTATGCAGCAGGAAGGATTGCTGCTTGCAGTTAATAATGATCTGAAATAAGATTTCATTAATCATACTTTTCATAACTATTAATCATTTATATTATTTATTAATCAAAACGCATCTGATTAGTATTAACATTCCATACTGTAATAAAAAAATCTTATCTCCACAATTTGCGAAAGGGGAAATGTCTAAAAAATCCTTGATTAAGGTTCATTTAGTACTATTATTACATCATTTGATTTCTAAAACAAAGTGAAGAAGGATTAAAAAAAATCTAAAGACGAAATCAGCTTAATTTTGATATTAAAGATTTTTTATGGAGTTTTTAGTTTCTGGAATTATTGACGTTTTCAATACATGTACAAAATGTCTTTCGATTACCAATTTTTCAAAGACGACGAATCATTTTTTTTAAGGCTTGTACACAAGATGAAATATCCATTGCATTCTTTCATAAAATTTCAAAAAGTCATTTCTAAGCAAAATTTGCAACGTTATTATGGATCATCTATTTTTTATGTTAAATTTATAGCAAATTTTATGGAGATTTTTAAGATTTTACTATTAAGCAAAATTATGTCTGAAAACATCATATTTGAAATGATATCATTGTTTTTAGGCTGATAAATAAGTTTCAATTCATAAGCGAAGTAGCATCAATATGTCGGCAAAGTATAAAGTTCGGGATTGGAAAGTCGTTTTACCTCAAAATTGTTGTAAAGCATATCGTTATGTTTATGTATTTTACAT
The DNA here is from genome assembly GCA_026543865.1 of Argiope aurantia. NCBI lineage: Eukaryota > Metazoa > Arthropoda > Arachnida > Araneae > Araneidae > Argiope > Argiope aurantia. The sequence goes on from JAPMOR010015706.1 coordinate 44,606, forward strand.
ATTTATATTCGTTTTTAAATCCATTTTTATTGCAATTTCATTTTTTTATATAAATGCGGTAGTAATGGTGAGATACAGAAAGAAGTGTATCTGGTAAAATCTTTTAAAACACCTCAAATGCAAAAAAAAGGAGAATAACTAGCTTTTGGGTAGAATAAAACGGGATATAAGTCTGATTCGATAGCACCGTTTCATTTTTTTATTACTTTTACATTTGTAATATAGATGGGTGGAAACAGGTTAAATATCACTAACGATTTCTCGCAATGCTATTTATTTCTGCACCATCTAACACATTTATAAATCTGCTGTCGATTTTCTATTTCAAATAAATTTTTTTCTGCAGATGTTTTTATTACTATCCAATTACTCTAAATATTGTCACTTCAATATTTTTTACTTTGAAAGTAGAGGGTTAGGGATTTCTTTTCTTTTGTTATGAGTCTTTTTTATTAATAAGAAATAAATGATTTTATTAATAGGATCTTTTTTATTAATAGGAAGATCTTTCTTCTAAAGTTTTTTTGTAGAATTATTCTATTTTTAGACCAATTAACCAAATAAAAATGAAGTAAATATATTTTGAAAGTAATAAACTCCTTTCTATGTATTTACCACTTTATTACCTTATCGTAGTATAGAGAAAATGCAACTAAAAATTCGAACTCGACGATTCTTCACTTTTCATACCACCGTAAATTTGAAAAACTTATTTTTTGGAAAACGACCGTCTGTCTGTCTGTGACAAAGATAACTCAAATAAGCTTTGAGCTAGACAGATGAAATTTGATATAAGAATTTTACACCAAATTTGTAGATTTATCTCCAATTTTAAACAAAATTCGTTCAGAAGAAGTTTGTCTGTCAAACTGTCTGAATATACTTTAGCTCAATAATTACAAAAGGAAAATAGTTAGAGAGATAAAATTCGGTACACAAATTTAATATCTATAGTATACACGCTTATCTAATTTTGAGCGAAATTAAACAAAAAGTTGACCGTCTGTCGGTCTGTGCTTTCAGAAACATATAACTCAAAAACTCAATAATTTAAATATGTCAAATTTGGAGTAGGATTTTGTGACTATAAGTGCAGTTTTGTACCAAATTTTTGTTTGTTGGTTGGGAAAAATGCATCTAAAACCTAAATTTATTTTTCAAGTACTATTAGCCGCTTGCCAAGGATTAACAAGCAAAAACCCCGCCAAGGATCACGCAATAGATTCAATAAAAATACTAAATTCACGCCAAAGATTAATATGTCATAACTATCGTACGCCAATGCCATGTAAGGAGTCCTCTGGTCTAACATCTTTCTTAGAGAGTATGCGAGAAAGTTTTTGGGAGACCACTTCCGTTGGTTTATAACTGTTTTTATAATCAGTATTCAAAATAATGAATGCATTCTTCACTTTTTTTTGTTTCATCGCAACTGAAAATTTAAAAAATCTTTAATTGATGCAGTAAAAATGAATATAATAATGAAAATGAAAAAAAAAAATTTCGAAGATATGTAACTTTTAATTGATTTAACTTGTATTTTCACATTTGTTTATGTAACAGATGTTTATTTCGAGTAAATTATCAATACTGTTTTCATTTTATTCGTTGTTGTTTTTTACCTTTTTTGTTTATATGCACATTATATAATTTGAACAAACTGTACGTATTCATTGAACTTATTTTTTAATCGTAATTAACTTTAGAAAACGCTCCGTATTCTTTTCCTTTTTTTGAAATAAGAACTTATTTTTAAAGCGTTCGGTATGTTGTTTCTCGTTGCAGGAATCTTGCGTACTCTGTGGAGGTGTCTAATCTGGTGGTCGACTACCAAAGGACGAACGCTGTGAGTGGCAGGGGCGTAGCCCCGCCCCTCACCTTGCGCAAGAAGCAAAGGCGATTAGTGCGAGACAATCCAGGGGCCATGACAGCCATCAGCAGGGGCGTCCGGCTCGCCATCTCCGAATGCAAGCACCAGTTCCGCAAAAGGAGGTGGAACTGCCCCACGGCGGAATATCCGAGAGGAAGGAACATATTCGGAAAAATCGTCCAGAGAGGTTTGAACTTTCATCTATATTTTTCATTATTTTCTTTTTATCCCATGTCTTTTAATGGTGGCTCATAATTTTATACTCGGAGAGAAATTTGATCTCATGTTTCTGTCAGAGAAAACAAACCGCATAATAGCTCCTCCCTAAAATGATATTTCTTCAGTATTTTGTATTAATTAATGGCGTTGTAAGAAGAGAAAAAGCTCATATTACCAAATATATCACCATTATCCTATTAGATAATGGTGATATATTTTTCAAAAAGAATTATACAAAAGGAAATGCTTCTTTGGAGCTACCAAATTTGGCATGAAATCATTTCTCGGCTAAATGGTGATAACTAAGAGGGTTTTTAAAAAAAAAAATGTAATTGCATTTTTTAAACTGCAGGCCTGCATCTAATTTTCGGCCCAGTTGTTTATAGAAAAGAGGTTTAAAATATTTATAAGATTTACTTTAATATTAACCTTAGTATAAGCCAGATAGAGAGTGGTCGCCCAGAAAATCTTTTCTATTGAGTTACTGATGACTTTATAGTTTTTTTTAATTTATTATTATTTCAATTTCACTCGGATCTTCAGACAAATATCCTGCGAATGCATTCCGTTAAAAATTGAAAGAAATCTAGAGTTTTGGCGTTAAGCCAGAAATCGAATTTTATCCGTCAAGCTCAAAGCATTTTAACATTATCGTGTTCCCAGACAAACAGTCATTTCATTTATCGTTTAACCTTGTGAAGTAATCGCGTTTATGTGCATGCGAATAGTCTCTCTGTTGAAGGATTTGGTTCAAATTCGACACAAATCTGCTTTCAAGTTACTCGTTGCATTTGTTACTTATCAAGCTCACTTCAATTTACTTATCATGCATTCGGAAAACCAAACTGACAAACTTTCTCTTAATGAATTTCATTCATAATTTGGAAAAAATCTACACATTTATCTCATAAGTCATAATTTTTATAGGCAGAAAGAATTATCATGTTCAAAGACGGATAGATATAATTTCAAAAATGTTTTTTTATTATTAAGAGAAACATAAAATTTGGATATTTATCAATATTTCAAGTTCGAATTTTTTGACAAATGCAGCATTTCGTATAAGAGAAAGTAAAAATATTGACCTTGTTTTGCGGTTAAGGGGGGGGGGGAGAGCAGATAAGAATATTCCCGCTGAATGATATTTTTCTGCTTGATTCCCCTAACAACATTAAAAATTTTTCCTGGATAGTTTTATTTATTTGTTTAAACGTTCCTTTCGACCTAAATTTAGTCTAGATCATTTCATATGAAAGAAATTTGACCACATTTTTCAGCAAAGTCTTTTGGTGAAAGTTTTAAATTTCTTGCCTTTTCTGATGAAAAATTATAATTATAAATCTTGATCCCATTCTGAATTTTGATCAATATCTATTCATTCAGCCGCAACAAAAATATGTAACTATATTTAAAAAATATTATAAAATAGTTATATTTTGGATTTTTGTTTCGGTGAAAAGGAATGAAAAAATGTATTATTCCAAAAAACAAAAATATTTCGAAAAGTAGAAAAGTCTAGAAAAAGTACAGAAATCATAAAAAAATTCGAACTGGAGATTTCAACGAATTTCCATGTTCTGGCCCTCCCGGAGTTTAAAAAATACATTTCCGGCAATACGTCTATCTGCCTGTAATAACAATAACTCAAAATCCCTTGCAATTTCGTATATGGTCTTAACATCAAATTTATAGATTTCTATTAAATTTACAGAGAAATCCATTTAGTAGAGTCTATTTGTCCATCCGTTTAAATATAATTTTATACAAGGATTACAAAATAAAGAAACTAGATGTATAAAATTTAACACAACAGATACACAGATTTAACATAAAAAAATATAAAACTAATTTTGAACCCAATCTGTCAGAGAGTTGACCGTTTGTTTTGCTTGTACTTTCACAAGCCTGCAAAACTGATAACTCAAAAACACAATGAGTTAAATATATGAAATTTGACATTTGAGTTTATGACTACAATTGTGTACTACTAAATTTTGGTTTCAATTGGCTGGAAAAAAGCGTTTAAAAGACAAAATCAATTATTGAGTTTTCTTAATCTCATGACAGAGATTAATCGTCAAAACTTTCGCCAAGAATAACATGACAAATTCAGTAAAAGTGTTAAATTCACGCCAGCGATCAATATTTTTAACTATTATTCGTCAATAGCTTGCAAAGAGCTCTCTACCTTACTCAAGGTCTACAATTTTACAGGGCGGGAGAGGATTAAATAGTGTGCAAGAAAAAAAAATTCGGGGTGGGTGGGTTATAAGCTATTTAAAGCAAAATTTTGGCTTCTATCCAGCCAATTTTTTTCATTATCAAACTTTAAAGTAGCTGTAAAATCTTTTTAAATGAACAATTACTGCAAGGCATATTAAAAGAGACCTCAATATAAAATTTTATTGAAAAATGTGCATCAGACATTAAATTATGATGTTTCCACAATAAAATTTTACTTAAATCCAGATTTCAGAAAATAGCATTTAAAAAGGTAAAACAGCATCAAAACACGCATAAGGCATATATGAAAAGGAATGTAACTTCCCGATGAATAAACATAGAAACTAAATTCGAGCAGGTTTCATTAAAAGTATTGAACAGAAATTATTCAATATCCCCCCCCCCCAAAAAAATGACCGTGCTAACCTATTCTAAAACGCTTTTAGGTTAATTTTCATATCACTGGTATCAAGCATATTGTGAAAGCATTAATAAAATTCTTTTTCGTCATAATAAATATTTAAGGATTTTAAAAAATTAGTCTCGAGGTTGTAAACAGCATCAATTTAAAACCATATTTATGGTTACAAGAGATAGTTATTCATGTGATAAATTAATTTTATTTTACAGACTTAAAAATATTTTTGGAGGCATATTGCATATATTTTAAAGTTCAACAGCACAACTAATAATTATTTTAGCAGGTCAGCGCTACCTTAATTTTCTCTCTCACCTTTTAACATCACTCATTTAAAATCGTTTGCTGCATCAGAAATTCGTCTGAAAAAATAACTTTAAGTAGATGACCGATATGATTTAAAAAATAAAAAGATTTTAAAACTATGGCAGCAGCAAACGTAAACCTGAAGAGCAAAATAAATTGGGTGACATTCTTGACAAATATAATTTCGTCCGAATGTCGATTTAATAGCTTGCTAAAAGATTATACATCACACTCGAATATTCCATCATTCGAGGTGTTCTTAAATGGTTCCAGAATGTTTTTTCGTAATAACCATCCCAGGGACATCCGATTCGTAGTTTGAAATTGTAAAATTACCACATGTGATGACCTTTTGTAGATAATGTATGCTATTACCACCAATGAAAAGTTTGGATGCTTTCATTAAATATGCAAACAGAAAAAACAGAAAATCAAATTTTCTTTTAATGATAGCTAAGACTTTAGCGTAAACATGTAATTTCCATGTTCAATATATTCTGGATGTAAGTAAAATCAGTTTTTCCCCCCCTTCCAATCAGCTAAGAAAAAAAAAGAGTAAAAGTATCTCACGATAAATTTCTGAAGATTTAATTTCTCTGAAGTGCAAAATTCCATTAGAAATTCATCAAATTAATGTAATATGGAATGATGTCAAGTCGTATTAGATTAAATGTCCTTTGAATACCGATTTTAAAAGAAATTTTTACAACACATGATGATACAGAAAATTATGGTTTGACATATTGCTATCCGACATTTTTAATTTAATATCATGTATTGTATAAATGGTACTTAAGAAATATTCGCAGATGAAATTATATTTAATTAAATAAACTAAGCATATTTGATTTGAAGAATTATTTTATTAGAAAGTATTTTTTCCGCTCTTTTAGAGACAGGGAATAATTTATTTTATTCATTATTAATAATCTTCAGAATTCAGATTATTTTAAAAACATAATCTTATTGTGAAAGTCATTGCTGACAAAACTAAAAAGGCAATAAATAGGGGCATGTTTAAATGTATTAGGTCAAAATGGTTAATCGTTTAGATCTAATATTAGCCGCGGTTAGTATTAATGATAAATTGCTCGATGTGATAAGTCAATCACTCATTTTTACAGATTATCTTTGCTACAAATAGAGCTGAATATGTATGTATGTGAATTGGTGCGTTCAAATTCAAACATATCGTTTGAATTTGAGTGGCCTTGATGCATATATACTTTACAAAGTGGTTACGTGCAACACGAAGGGATTGTTTAAAAATTTTAAAAAGAAATTTAATTTAAAACTAGGCTTCCTTTTTTTCTCCCTTACTTCCGAAAATATTTTAGCACAAATATAATTTTTACATTTTTTTGAAATACAAAAAATTATCCTTTCTCTGATACCATGTTTTGCTGTATAACTTTTTGCATTTTTTAAATAATTTTTAAGAGTACTTTACAACATATTTTATTTTTGAGAAAAACTCAAATAATATTTTTTAATTAATATTTCATCTGAGATTTTCCTCCCTATTGTTAAGGATCAAAATTCGAAGTATCGCACTAATGTCTCTATATTGAATAAGTTCTAGCATAAGTATTTTTTTATATTGACAGCAGTTATCGATTTTTTTTAAAAACTAAGTAAATATAGAAAAAAATATTTATGAGGTAAGAATACCGGTATAATTGAAAAGATAATCTTTGGAATTTTTAGATGATATAAAAGTTATCTTTGTGCTATAATATTTTCAGAATTTAGCGTGGTGAAACTTCAACATTTTGATTAATATTTAATTAAAATTTCAAAACATCGCTCCGAGTTGCACATTCCCACCCTCCAAAGTAAGCGCGCACCTAATTTTTGGCTTTATGTTAAATGGTCTGGCCTGTAGAGTATCAACATGTATATAAGCATTTCGAATTTCATGTAAATGATCATGTCACATGCACACAACGCATTGTATATTGGAACTGCTAAGAAAGGAATTGAGTATATTTCAGCCCATAAATATTAGCTATTATCATATGATCACCACAAAAAAGAAGGGAGGGAGGGGGGTTCTGAGCACTATTGCCGATCTCGTTTCGAGGTACTTGTGACTTTTTATCTTTTCTCGACTACCTGCTCCGTTTCTTGCGAACATAAATAGAGACGAGTGAAAAACAGCAAGAGCAACCCTCCTCTGTGTTTGCGGACAAGGGGGAGGTGGGGTTCGTCCAAGGGTGGTCCTCGATGTCCTTTTGCGCAAGGCGATAAGCGATCGCAACATTCCGTCACAGTCCTGCTGTCAACGGTCCATTGTTATCTGGTGCCCCTCTGTGAGCTTCTGGAATTCGTGGGTTTTGCCTTGGGAACCGGGTCTGCCCTTTTGACAGGAGACGCTGGTGTCTCCACTCGGTAATAAGCAGGAATTACAAGGACCTGCCTGATACTATCGGCTCAGGTGGTTGCGACCTCGTGTACCTGGGAAGGGTTTGGGAAAAATTCGAGCGAGGCAGGGATGTTTTTGTGACAAATGGGTAATGGTAAACAAATTTCTTGAAATAAAATTTAGTTATTTAACGTTTTGAAGGCGTGAGATACTTGTTGTTGCAGTGATATTGAATTAAAATGTCAACAATATTTAAACCAAATGAATATACAAGGCGCCTATAAAATAATCTTTCCTGTTTGAAATCACCTGCAGCTAAAACAAAATGAAACCAAATGTCATGTACAGACTGAAAAGACATGGATAGTTGGAAAAATAAATAAATAAAACAGACATGATAAAAATATAAGGAAAAAATGATAATTAAATGATAATAAAAAAAATGGGTTATGTAAAATTTCATTAATTTTTGAGTGAAAAAAAAAATAAAGCGTGCAGAAATGAATAGCATGCAATTTGAAACTCACAGAAAATATTAGGGTCTCTTGCCATACATATAGCATTTAAATTAGCGGACCTTCATTCCTTACTAAATATGGCATCTGATTAATCCATTTTATATTAATATTGTTTATTCATTTACTTTATTAAATAATTTTATTAATTTTTGAGGAACTTATTTCCTTCAGCCATACAGAGAAGATTATTTTATGACTACCTTGCAGTTCTTTATAATTTGTTTAGTTGTTGTTACTGTTACTTATGGCACTTGACATAGACAAGGCCGCTGACAAAGGCAGGTATTTATGCCGAGTTTGTGTTGTACCCCTTTGTTACAGAGGGGGGGGGGGTCTTTCGCACATCTCACAGATCGAACACAAGGTAAAAGCAACCATTCCCGAATTAGGACTGGAACCTGGAACGCCTGGATCTCGAGGAAGACGCGCAACGCCGGAGCCAAGACGTCAACACGTTTACTTAGTAAAACTATAATGATGATTGTCACCATGGCTGTCAATTTGTTTTTAAATTTCTTTTCAATGAAATAAAACAAAATGTAAGAGTATTAAACCAAAGTGGATTTTTAATATAAAAAGCATTTATCTGCAAGTTTAGAAGAATATGTTTATTATATTGAGTACAAAAAAATTAATGTAACAATTTTTGTTACAAAAAATGAATGAAAAAATTTGCAGAAAAATCCCCTTAAAATTAAATTAATGAAATTTTAAAAAAATTCTCTTAATAAAAAAATTATTTCAGAATCTGTTCAAATTACTGTATATAAAAACTTGTATAAAGATCTTGTTAAATAAATAAAAAAATTATGAGAATTTTAAGAGGATTCTCAATTTTTTTTATGAGAGTCCTATTAAAATTCATACATAAAAGAATTTGTACTTGTAAGAATTCTGTTATGAAAAAATTTGTATGAGAATTCTGTTACAATTAATTGTGAAAAATTTTATATGCATCCTATTAAAGTTGATAAACGGACGAGTCTCTATAAGAACCCTGTTAAAATTTAGTTTATAAAATACTAATTTTAGTAAATAAATATTAGAGTATACATCAGTATTAGTATATACAATAAGTATATTAGTATATAAATAAGCAAATCATGATTCATAAAGAAGATATTATTAAATAAGTATAACTCTAACTAAAAGAATATTGATCAATATAGAAAGGAAGTTTAGGTATCTAATGCTAAAAACACTCCATACCCATATACCAAATTTCAGCATGGATGATAAAAATTTATTTACTTGCCATGGAAATTATTTTCCTATACTCACTGATATTTTTATTTCATGAAAGTTTGGAAATCATTTCTATGCATTGTTTGTTGTGCTTGTTTAGCTCTCCGTATTTTTATAGAAAATTTTAACTACAATAACACGATGGTATCGAGTCTTATTATATTCTGAAAGACAGGAAATCGAATCTCTTTTTCCCAAGACCCACTCACAATGTTTCCTATTGTTCGCAAAGTAAGCCCAGGATCATTTTTATTACATAGACATTCGCTGCAGTCTTATTTTTCCCCCCTCTTCAGGTTATTATCTTCCCACAGTTTTGCACTAACGGGTGTTTTTATGCTCTTTTTAAGAAGGATGAGACCGGGGCTGTATGCATTATAAATACGCAAAAGACGAGAGATTAAAAATTAATGCGCGATTAATTGGTGGAGAGTCATGGAAGGTCATGGAGTCATGGAAGGACCAATCATTCCATATATTTCTAGACGCGTCATTTTCATAGATTCCCTTTATTCCTTCTAATGCCAAAGACACGATTTCGCGGTTCCAAACGTGGAAACTCGAGACCTGGCAAGTCCAGCTACTGGTAATGCCTGCTGCCAGCGATAAGGCATAAGAGACCAATAAATTAATGAAGAGGGGGGGAAGGGGGTGTAAAGTCGAATAAATGGATAAAAATTATCTTAAAAACATTCTTCTCGCAGGAGAAGAAAATTTATCACTATGTTTTCGGAGATTTTTTTTCTCCGCGACCCTTGACCTTCAGCTTTTTTCGGATGAAATAATTTTGTCTAATATTATAAGGGATTTTCTTTTGGTTTTTGACCTTTGTTGCTGTTGTTGTTGTTGTGTTTGGTTTTTATACGACTACGGATACTTTATTTTGATGCAATATGAAGACATTTATTTCGCTTTTCTTTTTAATTTTAATAATTAACTAACCGCTTTTGATGACTAGTCGTTTCGCCGAAATATGAGTTGCGCTTATTTTCAATTAAATTCCTATTGCATAACCTAATGGTCATAATTCATCTAGGAAAATATTTTCAAACAACAGATTGATATAGATATTAAAGCTGCGTTATTTTAATATCCTTATACTAGCTTTGTTGATTGTCTATATGGACCCTCCTGATGGAGTAGAGAGCTATCATATCGAAGATCTACTAAGAATGTAACTGTTCAGACAACCTATTTTATCACAGCTTTGCACTTTCGCTGCATTGTCATTTCACTTTCTTACTCTTCGTGTAAAGTGCACAGAAATTAAAAACGTTATTTCTCCTTCACTTTCCAACCTTAAAAAAATTATGTTATTAGATATTTGACAAAACAATGAAATCTGCTGTTGAAAATTATGCAACCACTATTTCTTAAAAAAATTACCAAAATTTAGGAAAAATTTGCATGACAGATATCATTAAAAAATTGGCATAAGTAAAAATAAAATTTTTAATTCTAAAATGATGTAAAAAACAGTTTTGTGTAATAGCATTTTCGGGAGTTACTAACAAAAATACCAAAATTTCATTTAATTTTTAATTAACAAAACTTTTAATTAAAATAAAAAATTGTTCTGACAAATATTCGTACTAAACACACACACACACATATCAGTCTTTATTATAAGTAAAAATAATAATTATTTTTTTCTTTTTTCCTCTTGGAGATGCGCTTAATACTAGACATAAGATAAAAAAACATCTGTTTAAGTTCATAAATAAAACAAAATTTTTATGTATGCATAAAATGCTATTTTGTTAGGAAAGGAAAGCAAACATAGCGTTTTTTAAACTATATATTTTATTCTTTCCCTTTGATGGAAAGAGTTTAATTTTCAGATATTATTAAGATTACTTTGTTCAAACCATGACTAGAGACATAGTTTAAGTAGAAAAAAAAAATAAACATTGTCAGTAAACATAACATTTAGAATTGATTTTCTTTAGAAAGGAATTTAGTAGAGAAAACGAATTTTTCTGTGTAGATTCAACGTGAGAAAATAGGACTTGTATAGCTCAGAAGTTAAAGTGAAACCTGAGTTCGAGCAATTAGAAAAGAAAAAAAAATTATTTTAAAAAAGCGTATAAATTCAAATTATTACATGCATACTGCCCTCCATTTAAGAATAAACTTATTTTTAAGAAATTCAACTAGACGTTTTATAGACCTTATGAGTTGCTATTCGTAATATAATTTAAAAAAAAATATTTGATTGATTCTAAGCAAAGGCCTGATTAAAATATTTTATTTTTAAGTTAATATTAGCCTAGAGTATTTATCATGACTATAAATTGCATCGATTTCCGACATACAAAATCTAAAAAGAATTTCATGTGAAAACAAATGACCGGGGCACATAGCTATTAAAAATAATATATATATATATTGCAAACGACTGCTGATGGAACAATTGTAATTTTCAGAGGTTGTAAAAAAAGTAATTTATAACTGATATAGGTATACAATTATCCACAATTTGGCATAAAGTTATTTTTATGAAAAAAAATTGACGAAAAAGTGGAATTACCATTATTTATATAGATTAATGGTCGAACCACAGATTAGTTATAGTCACAGAATAGTTATTCCTATGTATACCAGTTTCTTTTTCTTATCTTGAACAAGAGTTGTTTCCTTTACGAATTTTCTATCTGTATTGGAAAGGCATTCATTTTGAAAACGAAATATCATCTTCTGCCGTAAATAATACGCTCCTTTCATTTTTAATTAGGAATTAAAGAATTATGTTTGACAGAACTCAAAAGTTATTTTCTTTTAGGATAAATTCCTTTTGTTTGGCAATGATTATTCGTAGTGATTGGTATATTTTGCACGGTTATGAGGCTATTCGCAGAATAAATTAATAAACAATAGTAACATTTCCATCAAGAGAGATTAAACATTATTTTCTTCATGCAATGAAATACATATTCCCAGTGATGTAAGAAATACGGTAGAAAAATTCAGTGTAAAAATCAGCTTGGTAAATGAAAGCCAATGTAGGTTTAGCCAACTGTAACTGTTTCAAAACTTGGAACGAACTTCTTTATATTATTGATGCAATCAGTAAATGAACTCAATAAATATAATTGTTTAAAATCCTTAAAACTTTCTAGAGTTGATCAGTATGCCACACAAAACTGCCCACAAGTATAACTGAATCAGTACGAAAATTTTGAAAAGCTGATTAGAATGAAAAATAAAGTTGCCGTTATATATAACTGAATGAGTGTGAAAACTTTTAAGAATTAATTGATATGCAATGTAAAGTTACCCAAAATTGAATCTGTATGAAACTTTCGAGAGTTGATAAGTATGCAAAGTAAAACTGCTCACAAGTATAGCTGATTGATATGCAAAGTAAAGCTGACCACAAGTATATATGAATCAATATGAAAACTTTCAAGAGTTGATAAGTATGCAAAGTAAAACTGCTCACAAGTATAGCTGATTGATATGCAAAGTAAAGCTGACCACAAGTATAAATGAATCAATATGAAAACTTTCAAGAGTTGATTGATATGGGATGCAAAGTTACTCACAATTGAATTTGAGTGACGCTTCCGTGAATTGATAAATATATAAAGTGAAATTTCCCACAAGTACAAGTAATCAGAACGAAAAATTTTGAGATCTTATTGGTATGAAAAGTAAATCTGCTCACAAGTATAACGCGTTTTAAGCAAATATCTCTAAATGACTGTTGTACTTTGGGGGTATAAAAGTTCATAAAATAGTTTTGTTTTAAAATTTCTAATATCTCTTACTTGCACGATTTTCCAATATCTCTTTATACACTAGTAAAAGTGATAATAAATCTCTATATGTCATCATTAATCAACACGGTTTTCTTAAAATGTTATCGAAATCATTACTTCAAATATTTCAGATATTATTAAAGTATTCTAACTTCGATCATTATCTTTTTTTAGGTTGTCGAGAGACTGCCTTTCTGTATGCCATTACGAGTGCTGGCGTCACACATGCCATGGCCCGCGCCTGCAGAGAAGGTCTGATCAGCTCTTGCAGCTGTGACTACAAACGCCGTGGTCCCAGCGGTCTGGACTGGGAATGGGGCGGTTGCAGCGACAACATAGACTTTGGGTCCAAATTCTCCAGACAGTTCGTAGACTCAGCAGAAAGAGGGAAGGACCTAAGGTTCACAATGAACTTGCACAACAACGAAGCTGGAAGGACGGTAAGTCGAAATTAACCCCTTAATAGGCAGTGTACGGGGGTCAAATCATAGCTTTTTATATTGTCAAAGAAGTTATAATTCGATAAAAAAAGATTATATGTTATCTATAAACACGTCAAGTGTTCTATGAATTCATAACTGAAGCTGTAAGATAACCCATTCCTGAAACGGAAATTGTCATCTAAAGTAAAGTATTAAGTAAAAAAGACAAAGTAATAAAGGATTTAGAGAATCATTTTAATCTTGAATAAGATATATAGGTAAATCAATTATTGAGCATCATGCAGAACAACTGCGCAGTTGACTTGGTTAATCTAATAGATAAAAATGAATGCTTGTTTGAACCGTATATCCGATTGCGATTAAACTTTGCCAACTTATTGCTTGCACTTGCGCGACGGTTTCAGACAAAGTACATTTATTATAACTAAAATCAAAAAATAGAATAAATATATAGAATAAATTTTATTTATACTTCTCCTTTATATATCATTCAATTTCAACGAATGCATCATTGTCGAGAGTAAAATAAATCATTTTTAATTAAACAATTTCAAATTTCAAACGATATTTCCAAAATTAGTTCTGTGGCGGCAACGTGCCGGGTACCACCTAATGAAAAATAAAAGCATCAAATTGTCGCTTCTTTTAATTGTCAGGGATGCATTAAGATATTTATTAATCTTTTAACAGTATGACCAGAGGTCTATGTATTAGAAATTCGTCTATTTTCTAATTTCTTCTATCCTGCGATTTGAGCTGGTTAAAGCGTTAAACCCTTACAATAATATCCAAAAGCGCAATTACAAAAAACTGATTTTTACACAGTTTAAAAATTTCAAGAATTGTCTTTTCAAAACTAGGGAAATTTAGTTCTTCTGTGAAGTTTTTTATGGATTTTGGCAATTTTCTAAGAATATATTATGCAGGAGATTAACAATTTAACAATAGATTCAATTGTTGCAGTGAAATTTAAACTATGTTAATTTTTTTTATTAATAATAAGTCAATCCTTGTGCACCACAAAGTACAGCACAAGGCTTACAGAAGTAAGTAGAAACAACTACATAAATAGATAAAAATATGTACATATAAAAATAAGGATAAAACAACAGGAAAAAATAAACAACAAAACTAATTAAAAATTGAAGCAGCAAAGGCAATAAATTTACAGAATTGCTTTATCAAATATTTAATTTCGTTTTATTACATTGATGAAAGCAAAGGAAGAAGTTATCTACTAATTATATTCACCGTTCTACTTGCGCAATTACCAAATTATACTATATTACTGCAAAAGACAGCTCTGACAATATACTTAATTTTTTAATGGCTCTATGATTTCATCGAACTCGATTCCATAGCGAAAGGTGGTCTGTGGTGGTCTGGAGGTAAGGTCTCGGCTTCGGAACTGGAGGGTTTCAGGTTCGAAACTCGATTCCATCACTGATCCGCCGTGTAAAGCCGTTTTCCAAACCGCAAGATAGAGAAAGTAGGGGAAAGCGTCCATCGTCTGCAGGAGGGCAGATCGTAGGAAAGCGGCTTAAGCTGGTCTAGTACATGTTAAATCGGGCGAAGCCAAACGTATTCCCGCTGGTGTAGTAATTTGGAGAGACAGTTCCAGTTAAGTTATCATTCTCGTCATCTGACCGTGGTTCAAAATTACGAAGGTCGCCGAAAATTACCCCTAGTGTTGCTTTAAAATGAAGCATTAATGTAACTAAATTAAACTAGTCCATTATGAAAGTTCGTGTACATAATACACCAAACACCACCAAGGTTATTATTACAATGGAGATTTAATTTCTGCTGCAAATGTTTAAAAATATTTCATTGAGTTAATTATGAATATAAAATTATGCATAAGGCATTTAATAGACATTAAACACGGCTAATATTCTCAGCCAGACTGCTGGCCTCCAAAGGGGATAAATATAAAACGCGAGTGAAACTTATTTCTAGAATATCTCAGAACTATATGTATTGCACAGAGTTTCGTCTCATAAATTTTCATGCATAGTGCACTATTTCCCATCCATTTTTCAATTCAAAGTGTGGTCTCTTATATTCAACCAAAGTCTTTAACTTGTCGATTAAAACTTCATATAATTTTATACATTATTGAGAAATTTCTGGACGGTAATTTCTCTTCTTTTTTTTCAAACTAAATTCTGGCATTTTTTGCGCAACCACCAGGTAGCTCATTAGGACCGTTAAGTGGCGTTCCTTTATTAAATAAGCCACATTTCGAACAACTGGGTGGTCTAATTACCGCAGCTCTCAGACCTTTAACCACCTAGAACTATCGGTATCACCCTGCGTTTCCTTCTCTCCAATGTGGCAATTAAGGAGCCATGAATGGGGAATTACCCGAGACACTGTAGCTAAAAGACGCATAAACAATTCAGATTGCTCTCTGCTGAAAAGAAGAATCTGAATCTAGAATCCACATTTACTGAATGTATCATAACCTTTAGTTTATTTGCAGATGAAAGTAAATTTAGCGTAGAATCTATAAAAAATCTATGTAATTTCTCATATTGAAAAACTTTTTCTTTCGTTTTTTTTCGGTATGCTAAGGGAAAGAATTGTAAATATTTTGAATGCAAGCAATATCTCACAATTGGTACTGCTCAATAATGTATAAAATTACTGAATACACAACAGCCAGAGGCCATGCGAGTGCACAATAGTCAGGGCCATGGGGCCATCGAAAAGCAACCCCACTTAGCAAGAAGAAACAAACGACATTTGATGATATTGGACACTTGCAAACAACAAAAACACAAAGAGAGAACACAAATAGGTCTGGAAATAACACTCTAGAGAGAACACAAATTGGTCCAGAAAAAAAAAAGAGCAGAAAAAAAAACATTACGCTTTTACATATTAAATTTTGAAACATTAAAAATACATTTAATGAACGTTAACTTTTTACGTTAGGAGAGAACTACAGACAAGAGCTTTGACAAAATGTCCTTAATAGAAAGATTTAATAACTGGAATTTTTAAGAGTTCTTCGTCGTCCAGAGACATCCTAGTTCTTAGCCACCTGAGTCTATATAAAATTTAGTCATATCACCTCGTTTTGCTCTTGAATCTGAAAAGCATTTTTCAGCATTTTTTTAAAAAATTACGAAACAGCATTTAAAAAAAAAATTATGTCTATCTGCCTGTGATTTCGATAGATAATAATCCTTTTGAACTGAACGAATGAAATAATGTTTATGAATTATAGACCAAATTTGATGATTTCTGCCAAGTTATGAATAAAATACATTCAAATAAAATGTTTTTGATTTTTCGAATACATGATAAGTGAAATGAAGTGAGCATGATAAGTAAGAAACGAAACGAACATAATGAGTGAAGATTTGCATCAGATTTGAGCCAAATCCTTCTATAAATTGATTGTCTGTCGGTCTGTATATTCACCTGCATGTAAAAGTGATTAATCAAAAACATAATCTTAACCGATTATTAAAATGATTTGGTACGAAAATTATAATTCTGTGTCAAATTTTAATCTTACTCGATTGTAAAAAAAAGGCTGTAGATTGTGAAATATGTGTATGTATGAAAATATATGTGTGTAGATGTAAAATCAGACCGAATTTGCAAATTGTCGTTTGGCAACAGTTCACACCCTTTTGTACATATTTTACATTTTGTACATTTGTACATTTTGTACATGTTTACATGCTCGCCACAGTAGAGAAATAGATAATGCAAAAAAAAAAAAAAAAAAAAAGAAGAAGAAGAAGTTTAAATCAAACCAAGTTCGATTATACTCGAAAATTGTCGAAAATGAGAGGTTAGGGCAAACGAAAGTGTTGAAGAATCATTCATAAGAAGATCCAGTCGAAGTGAACAAAATAGAGATGAAAGGCATTTTTGTGTATGGAACGAAGTTTCCAAATTACAGAGGTATCGCCAATTCTCGTCGCCGATTAATCTCGCCATTTTAAAGTACAGCCAACCACTAAGAATGATTTATCCTTATAGCTTAGTGTATAATTTTAAATGATATGATAAAAATAGCATAATATCATTAAAATAATATGGTGTCTTTTTGTGAGAAGATGTAATCCATCAAAATTGATTGGCATGCCAATTTATATGGAGTTCGATATAAAGTTTTGGGTAGACAACTTCCGCCAGTTTTAAATTCATTATATCCAGAGAAATTCCTGACTATATCAGGAAAAATTCATGAAAAATTTAGTATTTATTGCTGTTACTAAAATTGTAGTTTTGATTTCAATTTGTCGAAAAAGAAGACGTCTAAATTCACTATATTACAAAGCATAATCTCATGCGCGGCATGGTGAAAATAAAAATGTGAGTACTAGCAATGTTTATGGCTTAACTTAATGTCGATAATTTTATTTTTAGGAAGAGAGGATAACTTCTTTATGAGAGAGTATATGATATATTTTTTAATACCAAAGTTAATCCCGAACTCATTTTTCCAGCCCATAACCTTCTCTGGAAAGTCCGAACATGTGACAAATCAATAGTGGAATCGGATTTCAAACCTGAAGCCTCCCAACCCTTCAGTTTAAATGTCCATAAAACTAAGAAATTTAAAGTAAAATAGGGTTGATTTTCTTAAAAATTTCTTTTCTATTTAATTTTCTTTAATTATGTACAGTTATTCATTCATTCTTTTTTTTTTTTTTTACTGTTCTGGAAAGAGGAAATTTGATGTCTCTACGACCGCAATGGTTTTTTCCCTATACAATTTTCTTAGCACAGATAATCTAATTCTGACCATTTTATAAACCCATTCAAGATTGTAATGTGGTTTTTTTTCTTTTCGAGGAAAAATAATTTTGTATGCATTGTGCACCTAAAAAATGTTCATTTTATATCTTTCTTTTGAATTCGGCAACACCAAGACAAGTGTCAGTGGTTGACCATTTCTTCCAATTACACATTTAGGATATTTCAAATGCTTCAAATTAATAAAGAAAACCGCAAACGTGCTGGAGATGAGAGAAGTTTTTTTATTGTCCTTTGTCCACACCTCCCAACGGATGTCGAGGTGTGTAACTGAACCCATGTGCTGGATTTTCCCCCTGTATGAGGTTTCCTATAATTATTACTTGTAAATGATCAATTCTAAAAGGTAACAATTAAATATACCTCAAAGTGTCAAAAACCACAACATCCGGACAGAATTACCACATGAGGTAATCGCGCCTCTAAATAAGTAATCGTCCGAAATGATTAAGACCATCTTCCGTGACTCAATCATTACGCAAGCCGGGATCGGACGACTCGGAAATGCATCAGACGCTATATAAGGTGTAACTCACCTTACATCAGCATTCGCTGAAAAGAAAGAAAGAGAGAGAGAGAAAAAAAAAACAGCGCATATTTCAGCACTAATAGCACCAAATTGTCTGAAAGTATGATGTTTATTTCGACTCCTACGTCTCGTGTCTCGTTTATTCGTGTTTTAATTGCGGGGAACTCAGCAAGAGGGTTGCTTTAATGATGTAGACCTGGGGATGGGAGGAACTATAAATCAAATCAGGATCCTATTGGATTAGGATTCACCTTCGCTTCCTTTCTCATTA
>JAPMOR010015706.1:63565-83046 GCA_026543865.1 Argiope aurantia
AAAAAAAAGGAGATACATTGCTTTATTGATTTCTGCTGTTCTAATCTTCCTCTTCCAGTTGCCCTACAAAGGTATAAGAAGCAATAGGTGTAAACTTTTATCACTCCAAATATTTCTAAACAGAAAGGATGGTGTCAACCCCTTACCCCCACCCCATGCTGAGCATTAATACCTTAAAATGAGTTCAGTTCAAGCAACAATTATTACTAAAACTGAAAACTATCATTCGAGAATGATAATATGCCTCGTTTCGCTAATAAGACTTCATGATTTAAAAGTTAATAAAAAAATGCATAGGCAATCAATGCTTGCGAAATAGTTTTCCATTCGCCTAGAATGATGTCTGAAGGTAGGAAGACAAGATAACCGGGCCAGAGCTCTTCTCCGGGACCTCCTCGAGCGCGGACCCAACAAGAAGCGAGCGGGCCCCCATCCTGTTTTGTTGTCAGTGCTCCCAGCAAGGAGCACTGTCTTCCCACGTTCGATGGTCTTGGATATCAACACTAATGAATTGCTGCCCACTGGCAGGAAGCCCTCCGGATTAACATAACGCCCGCTCCTCAAGCTCTGCTTGCCGTTTACGGAAACACTTCATCAACTGCTCGGATCCGCGATTTGCATTATTAGCCTCCTTCGTAACGATTTTTTGCTTTTATTACGTGTGAAAGTACAGTACAACTAATGCGGAGAATGTACACGTTTTGTGGTGTGGGAAAATCGGAGATAGAGTGGATTTTTATACACTCTTCTTTTGTTTTTCGAATGTTTCCACTTTTATTCTTTTAAAGAATTAGAAAAGGAAGGGATGCGCGGCAAATGAAAAAGATATATTATCCATATCAATTTATTAATCCGCGGTTTATTAAATGAGGAAATATAACATAATTACTTTGGAGAATGTGCATGTTTTGTGATGTGGGAAAATAGAAATTGTGTGGATTCTTATTCTCTTCTTCTTTTTTTTAAGGTTTAAACTTTTATAGTCTTAAAGAGGAACGAAAGCCAAATGCAAAGGATATTTTTTGATAGAATCTATCCATATTAATTTCTTAATCCACAGTTTAATAAATGTGAAAGTACAATGCTGTTAATTTGGAGAAAGTGCACATTTTGTGGTGTTTCCCACACCAATATAGAGGGGATTTTTTATGCTCTTTTCTTTTTTAAACGTTTAAAATTTTATTGTTTGAAAGAATTAGAAAGGAAAGGGATGCATGGCAATCGAAAAAGATATTTTTTGATAAAATTTATTGACATTGTTTTGCTCCATTTTTTTGCATTTATTGCTCCACAGTTTATTAAATGTGAAAGAACAGTACAATTAATTAGGTAAATGTACACATTTTTTGGTGTAGAAAATTCGGAAATAGAGTGGATTTTTATACTCCCCAAGTGTTTTCTTTTTTATTATTATTATTACACTAGCGTTACTATTTTTCTTTTGTTTTTATTACGTTAAAATTTTTTTTTCATTTTAAATAATTTAAAAAAAAAAAGCATAGTCTTCGAGGAAAATCAAAGATGCGGAAAATAGATCGTTTAAAATAATATATATATATATATATATATATATATATATATATATATATAATTTAAAATAAACATAATATTCTTAGAACAAATATATAAATTTTGAAACTCTTATAATTTGGATAAAATTTAAAGTAGCAAAAATTTTACCGTAGGCGCTTTAATAATTTTAACAAAAAAACTTTCTTTTTGCAATAAGCAACCCATGATTATTTCAAAAGTGAAACACACGAGTTTAAAATTGCATTAAAAAATAAATATTTTTGTACCATTAGTCATATAACTAAAAAAAAAATTCGCCACAAATTTTTTATGCAAATATTTTAATTGATTAACACTGTTTCACTTTTCACTCTTAAAATATATTCTCAATAATTAAATACAAAATTTCAAATATCTCTCTATATATTTTCATAAAAATAATCAGAAATTTATAAAGTAAAAGAATCCACAAGGAATTTTAAAAGACGTCTTTACCGAAATGCAGAATAAATATGCATGACGATAAAAGTATTTTTTTAAATCACTAAAAGTTGCCTTTTTAAAGGATTGCTTTAAAATATCCCTGCAAATTAAAAAGAAAAAAGAAAAGAAACTGAGCAGAGAGAAAACTTAGTAAAAAAAATTTTCAGTAAAAAAAGAAAGAATCGAAATACATTTTCCTAAAGATTTCTACTATTTTCAAGTTTTTATATATGTGTAGATTTAACATTTCTGATGTTTTATTTTTAAATCCATAAACATTAAATGTTAGAATAATTGTATTGAAACAGGAATACAAACTTTCAATTTTATTGTTCTCAAAAAGAACAACAATTAACAAAAAAGAAAGTTGGAAAGATTCATCAAAATAAAAAGACAGTTTAAAGAATAACATTCTAAAAACGGTTTCTCGCATCTTTTCATAACCATGGAATGAACCTCCCAATCGCTCATATCCAATGACGTACCGTCATTGAAGCAGTCGCAGTTCTGTTTGTGCGCGCTGATACAGTTCGTTAGGCAGGCGCTTGTTGCCACACACAAAAAAACAAATCAGACGAGTTTCTTCCACAGCTGACATCGTGGGACAACTAAATTTCGTTGATACTCCATATTTCATGAAGCAGGGAAGACGGGGTGACGACCACCAGTGGCGTGTATTGTCCGGCAGAGTGTTTTGCAATTCATAAATCAATTAGTTGTTTTTCGCCCCGGGTCAGTCGTGACTTAATTAACTCGGAACTCGGGGTGGTCTTACGGCTCCATCTATCAGAATTGCGGGTCCCCGCAACACCTGAGCGCACGACTCAAAAGGCATGGAACAAGTGCCTACCTGTACATGAAAGGCGAGAGGGATTATGGGTATAGGAACATAAAAGTCAAGGCAGCCACAGATGGGATGTAATGAACGCAGTCTTAAGATGTGTGGGGAGCCATTCATCAAGTTTTCGGACGAATTTTAGGTGTTAGCGGATGAATTACTTGTAATTTGTTTGATGAATATAAAAAAAATAGAAAGATTTTCTATCATGCCTTTTGATCATTTGTTTGATTTCTTATCAATGGCATGTTCAAGAGAAAAAAAAAAACATTGGTTTCTCAATAAAAGAAAACTTTTTTCTACAATTTATTATCATCTTCCCTATTATGGTACTTACATTATAGAATGCAACATAGCACAATCAATGCCGCATAACACTTTAGAAAATAATCTGCGTATTGTGCGCATAGTTGACTACGTCGAAAAGGCGATTTTTTTTCGACAGCATCAAATATTTGTTTATGTTTTTGGTTTCTTAACAACTTTCTTCATTTTCTTCATTATTTGAATCCTATTTAGAAGTATTCATGTGTGTCTAATACATTTATATAAAACACATTTTAATATCGTTTTATATCTCTTTATGATATTTTTTGAAAATTTGAAAAATTTCTTATGAAGAATGTTATAAATTAAAATCTAACGCATATTTTTTAATTCAATTTCGTATTATAATTTCTCAATATGTTCTGAACTATTAAGTAATCAATCTATTTAACTATAAAGAGTTTTATAATTAATGCCTCATATTTTGATAATTAATGTTCAATTTTTATAATTAATGCTTTATCGTTTCAAAATGAAAAAAAAAATAATCAGAGTATTACTTTATTTATAAGTAGTTTTCATTTAATACTTCTTTTTTTTTATATATAAATTTTTTTCTAACTTTGAAGAATTTTTTGTCTTTTTTTTAATATGTATTTCTTTCATAGATTTTTTTTCAGCCTATTTTATTCAAAATTTCGAAAATATTTGTATTTTGTAATAATTTTTACAAAAATTCTCTCTAGCATTTTCACAGTACGAATTTTTCATAACGCAGAAAGTCCATTGCAAATGCTTTTCAAATCAAATTGCTCATTACAGTCAAGATTCGGATTCGAAAATTTCTTAATTGAATATTTTCTCCGATTTCTCTGTTTAAAGTAACAATTAGATAGTGTAGTAAATTTGACTGAGTGCCACTTTCTCAGATTTAAGCGAGAATTCCATGTATGAATTCTCATTACCCCAGAGTAGACTTTCAAACTGTGATAGAATATCTATTACAGTTTCAAACTTTGAATCTTTTTTTTTTTTTTTTCAAAATCACCCTTTTGTAATTTTCTCTTTTATGATTTTTTTCCCTTTTATTTTAGCACGTTATTGCTGGAATGCGCCGTCAGTGCAAGTGCCATGGCATGTCCGGCAGCTGCACCGTCCAGACCTGTTGGATGCAGCTTCCACCCTTCCGAGCTGTGGGAGACGGGTTGAAAGACAGATTCGACGGGGCCTCTCGAGTCCTGGTCACCAACAGAGGGAACGTGAGGAGGAGAGCCCTCCTCAAGCCTTACCATCCAGAACACAAGCCCCCATCCAAGAAAGATCTCGTCTACTTTGAGAATTCGCCAGACTTTTGTTTCCCTGACTCCAGTCTGGGACATGGTGGAACAGGTGGTCGAATCTGCAATGTAACGTCAATAGGAGTTGACGGCTGTGATCTGATGTGCTGTGGTCGAGGATATAAATCTGAATATCGCGAAGAAACAAACCGATGCAACTGTACTTTCCACTGGTGTTGCCAGGTGGAATGCAGGACGTGTAAAGCAAGAAAACTGGTACATTCATGTTTGTGATCATAGAACAAAGATGCGACTGTTTTTGCGCACATTTCATTCCAAAGTTTGGAGTTTGGTTAAGACAAGAATAGATGATCTGTAGAAAATGTTTTCTTTGCTTTGTTCTAATGAATGATTAGCAAAGCTTAGCAAAAGATTATTTGTTTTCGTGTAATAATGTATTATAGTTTCGTGCTTTGGTGTAATTTCAGATTAAGCTATTACATCATTGCTTGCGTTTACATTGTAAGAAAAATTGAAAAGAACCTTTTCTTCAGTTTCTTTTACAACTGCTGAACTGGTATGGATATTAAATAACTCAAAATAATCATGTGCAGGGCACATTTATCCCACCTATTTGAATGTTACTGACTGATTTATAGAAGAAAAAAAAACTACTGTCTATTTCAGTCCAACACTTTCCATCTGTGCCAATATTATGAATACAATTATTTTAGAACTTTTTATTCTATTCTGAAAAGTAACTCAAAACAATTTAAAAAGAAATTGTTTTGTCAGTCATTATGCAATTGAAAATATTCTTTCAGCCGTAAATTAAGTGAAAAACTAATTCAATAGAATTTTTCCTTAACCAAAAGGTCTGTGCCACTTTTTTTTAAATAATAATTTTTAAATTCAAAAAACAGTTTGCAAATTTTGTGCAATTGAAAAAGATTATTTGCAATTTAGAAATCGTTTGGAACTCTAAGCAATTAAACATCATTTTCAGTGAAGAAATCGTTTGCAACTGTAAGCAATTAAACATTATTTTCAGTCAAGAAATCATTTGCAACTCAAGCAATGGATAAATTATTTTCAGCCACGCAATTGGCTGTCATTTTTTTAACAATTACGAAATCATTTCAAGTTTTATGCAATCTAATGCTTTTTTGATGGAAATTCGTGTAACATATGATTCGGGAACGCGTTAGAGAAGAGCTTACATGCATTCCAATTTCATTTAATACATTGATTTGATTTAAGAATGTTGAAATACAAGGATATTTGATTTCCTTTTCTAGAGCATTCGTTTGCTGCTTTGATTTGCATTATTTTTGCAAAAAAATGTTTCCTTATGCATTTATTTCAATTCATCCATGAGAAATGTATTGATTTGATGCTGAATGTACAGAGCTCTAAAATATACAAGAATACCTGCAGAGCAAATTAGATTTTATATTCTTGAAAAATATATACTATGCATGTTTTGTGCTTTTTAAAAGGTGGCTGGCAGATTCTTGTATAAAGAGAATCAGAAAGTAGTATCCATTTTTATTATTTAAGGTATTATATAAGAGCTATTTTTGTAGGACTTCAGCAATATTTAATTTATTAATGCTCTTAATACTTGCTTTTAAGAGTATCGTTGAAATGAGCTTCATGTATTTTCTAAGAGGACTTTTTAATGTTACGATTACTGTTCTTTTGTGTAGTGTGTTATATTTTTTTTTCTGTTGTAATTGAAGAAATTTACTTTATTTTTCGAACCTGTGAATAAACTATATGTTCAATGTTTTTTTTGTTTTTGTGAAAGCATAGTTTTAGTTTATTATAATTGATATCCATATACATATGATGAGTTTTAGCTGTAATTTATTTTTTTTTTATTTTCAGATACTTTAGTAATAGATTAAAATTATTAAGTCTTTGCATTCATTTTCAATATCACCGTCATTAAGTTGATTTTTATTAGAAAATTGTACATAAGATCTGAAAATTAATTGAGTTTATTGAAGTAAAGAAAATGACAAGAAACTAATAAGAAAATACATAATAGATTAAACATTATTTAGAATGATAATACTTTATTACAGTGATACTAGCATTAACTTAGCTATTATCAATAAAAAGAATTAAATAAAGGAAGTTATCACAAATGTATTTTGCTATAGATCTTGAAATTATGTCTTATTTATATACATAAAAGATGAAACACAATTTTTTATATATTCTCCTGAACAATTTGATGCATATAAAGATATTGCCTCTTAATCGTAAAATTTCAAATACCCCAATCAACCCTAAAGGAACCGTTTTATCTATATTTTTGAGGAAAGTTGTCTAAATTTATAACTAAATACAAAAGACACAATAAAAGAAGAAAAAAAAATTTTTTTTTCATTTTATTTGAAATAAATTAACAAAAACATTGACTGATTTCTGAATTTTCATTTTTTACAGCATTTTCTTTCTTTTAAATTAAAAATATTGTTGATAAATAATTTTGAATCACTGATGAGAGTTTTAAATGTTAATTGAAAAATGTCGAATATGATACTGAATACTTTGAATGTGAGATCGAATATTTTACAACATATTCAATGTTCGCAAAGATATTCATTAATATTCACATCGATGTATACTTAGTTTTAAAAAATAAAATCAAAATTCTTATTTTATCATGTTTTTTCTTTGTAAACTAAAAAGAAATTTTATCATCATGATTTTAATAAAATATAATTTTATCAGTTTACCTTAGCATAAACAATGATGTATCTATGTAATTTAACCATAAGATCGGCGAAGAATAGCCAAATATCGCCTTTGCTCCATGAAATCTAAATTCATTCCTTAAATCAGTGTAAACACTATTTATTTTAATTGTAGAGGTCATCAAAAGATCAATTGCTTAAATGTAATTGATTATTTTTTTGAATATATAGAAATGTAATTATTAAATGATTTGTAAATATGCCATCATTATAAAGTTTTCAAGGTCTTTAATGCAGTCAATGATAGTTTATTTTAAATTGAATTTTATGTTGATTTTAAGGTATGATTTTTTAAATTAAGAATGCTTGATATATTTCATCATCGTTTTTTATTTTTAATATAACAGGTTTGAAGAAAATTTTTTAAAGAAATTATACAAAAATCGCAATATTTGCACACATTTCTAATGTTACTGCATGATTTTGAATTTAATGATAGAAAAGTTTTCCTGTGTTCTAAAAAAAGACTTTTTCTTTTACCTTGAAAAAAATAAATTTGTTGAAACAGTATCATTTTCAATAAATCTTTTATTGAAAGATAATATGATTTTTTAAAATGACATGAAACAATATTCAAAAATTAATTGCAGAAAAGTACAAGGAAAAAATAGCATCGATATAATAAAACAGCAAATAATTTACTAAACATTTTAAAAAACGAGTCTAAGCCTAATGTATATCAAAATTTTTTTTTAAATGATTGGATTTTTAATTTGAAAATAGCATATAATGCTTTTATTTCAATGAAATCTATTCTTTCCAAAATTTGGAGATTTTGTTCAAAACAATACTAAGTAGAAGGAAAAAAAATCAAAACAATAATATGTCTTAAATTAATCCATTTAATAATTTTTCCAATCATAAGGCTCCGTTCCTGTTAAACAATGATGCAACTTAAAAATATTCATCTAAAATTTCAAAATGTTTTTGTCGAACGTGTGTTAAAATCTCTATTTACTAATTATAAACGAAAATATGTGTATTGGTTCATTACAGTGCAGACCATTTGATCAACAGACACATAATTTAGCAGAAATATACATTAGTAAATAAGAAAGTGCACCTCAGAAGGTTTTTCTAAAATGTTTAATCCTAATTGTTATTAATTTAAATAATATAATTTTTAATTAATTTAAAATTAAGAAAATTTTTGACAACGATATTTTCTTGAAAATATTATTTCGCAAAACTGATGCTGAACATCATTTAAAAACTTCGAAAATGTTTTTTTAAGGATTCCAAATAGTTTTCATTATGGCAACAATTTTTTTTGGAAAAATATTTTTTTGTATTATTTTATCGATTTATTTCTCAAACCAAAAAATTCAATGCAATTTAAATGTTTTTTTTTTAATGTTTTCAATGCTGAAAGCTAAGGAAGAATAATTCAGTTTATCAGTTTCAGAATCAGAAGGTGACGTCACAATCGCGTGAAAACTAGAAGATCACGAATTGAATAGTTACGTTTCTAATAGCACTATGATGTCATACGGTTTGACTCATTACAATGGTTCATTTGGTTATGAAAGAGAACAAGCTTACAGCTGAAATAAAGGAAAGAACTTTTAAAAGGATTATGTTTAGCATCTACAATTAATATCTACCCATTATCTGAGCAATTTAAATGAGGAATCGGACGATGAGCTTGCATTACCATAAAAAGTAACAGATAGGGTGAAATGGAATGTCCAGACACTTAAGTTTTTAATGGCACAATCATCTAATGGCACTCGACTCTATTAAGAAAGTGTATGCACTGGACAAAATGTGAAAGCTGTTAATATAATGTGGCTTTAGTGTCTGACACAATTTGATGCTTCAAAAATATTTTTGTGAACGAATGATGAGCTTCAATTTGTACATAAGAGATTTTATTGAAATTAAGTACAAATAATATTCCTAGTGAACCTGAATACTAGAAATAGTAAATATTTCATAATATTAAATTCCAATACTATAATAATTATAATCTTTTATGAAACGTCGATTCAGTAACATGGAATGAAATGAATGTATTAAACATTAATGTGTTTTAAACCTAATGAATCGTCTTTATCTTCTTTATAATAGTCTTAATGAAACTTTAATATAACAACAAGTAATAAAACTTCAATATAATAACAATATTAAAAAAATTACTCTAGTAACCATTAATGAAAATTCAATTTATAGAACCGAACAAGACTCCAATATAATAATCATTTTCGAAATTTTATCGTGGCAAAATAAATGGAATTTTAATACAGTAGTATTTAATAAAATCTCAATATTGTAATTATTATTGAAATTTCAAAATCGTAGCCATATCTGAAAGCTCAATGTATTAACAATTAATAAAACTTTAAAATGATAACAATATTTGAAAAATTATTTTAGTAACCATTAATGAAAATTCAATTTATAGAACCGAACAAGGCTCCAATATAATAATCATTATCGAAATTTTATCGTGGTAAAATAAATGGAATTTTAATACAGTAGTATTTAATAAAATCTCAATATTGAAATTATTATTGAAATTTCAAAATTATAGCCATATCTGAAAGCTCAATGTATTAACAATTAATAAAACTTTAAAATGATAAGAATATTTGAAAAATTACTCTAGTAACCATTAATGAAAATTCAATTTATAGAACCGAACAAGACTCCAATATATTAATTATTAACGAAATTTTATTGTGGTAAATTGAATGGAATTTTAATACAGTAGTATTTAATAAAATATGAATATTGTAATTATCATTGAAATTTTTAAACTGCAGCCATAACTGAAAGCTCTATTTATTAACAATTAATAAAACTTCAAACATAATAACCACTATTGCAATTTCACTATAGTAACCATTAATTAAATTTGAGAATATAAATTTTTAAGGAAACGTGAAGATAGTAATCATTATTAAAGAGAAAGAGAGAGAGAAATAAAAATTGACATTTGGAGATAATTCTTGGGTGGTAAATGTCAT
The DNA here is from genome assembly GCA_026543865.1 of Argiope aurantia. Taxonomy (NCBI): domain Eukaryota; kingdom Metazoa; phylum Arthropoda; class Arachnida; order Araneae; family Araneidae; genus Argiope; species Argiope aurantia. The sequence goes on from JAPMOR010015706.1 coordinate 73,680, forward strand.
CGCATGTGTCATCAGATCTTTGTGCTTTTTACTGTGATGTATTACAATTTGTAGAATTCCTCAAAGATTCAAGTATATAAATAGGCGCATTTTAGAGAAACTATGTGGGGCTAAATTGATTTCGTTTTTATACAAAATTAGAATGAATCTTAAATAATTTAATGCTCATACGTAAATCTACATATTGATGTAGGAAAAGATTTCATTTCTATAACTTTGTCGAATACGAAGTATAGAAAACAAAATCACTGTAATTCGTCTAAAAATTGGGGCATCAGAAAATCGCTGAATTTTCATGTTTTAGATTTCTCGAATCCGAACTGATAGTTTCACTTTGGACAAGGAGCTCACAGCAGACTACACTTTTCCAGTCCAACCAAATGGGCAAAAGAACTTTCTTAGGGTGAAGTCCAGGTTTCGCGACATTTGAAGGTCTATTGTCCTTAGTCCGAGTGCCTTTTTGATGCTCGTTTTGATCGAAAATCCAAACTTTTTTAAGAAAGGATCTTTTTCTAATCATAGGAGAAACTAATCTTAAGCAGAGACGTGGTTAATCAGTCGAGTCTCTGTCAATAGGTGTGGAACCCAACTTCAAATCGATCAAGTGACTATGACACCCATCCTGATCAAGTGACTATGTGCTGAACACCCGGGAATGTTAATGGCATTATTCATCTTGCACACGTTATATTGCCGATTTTCATAGAGCAAGGCTTTGATAAGATCAGTATACTATTTTTTCTGGGTGGCAGCAACGATCGTCATATTTCAAATCAAAATTGCCATCGCGTACTTTTAAACAGTCTGAAATTGATGCCATAGACGGCAATAAGAAAAGTCAGCGTGTTTATATAAATAAGCACACTAGTTTAAGTCCTTCCTAGTATGGTGAGAAAGAAACGTACTGAAGACCGTAATAGAATGCATAAAAAGTTTCGAAGTTATCTTTTCGTTATTCGGGGGAAATTTTTTCGTCTATGTGCCTTTAAACATAATAAATCGAAAAGACCTTTATCCTTTGGTTTAATCACCAAAAGTCGCAAGAATGTATCAAATTTTGTACCAAATCAATCAATGAATCATCTGTATGTTATTGCGTATATAAATTTTTAGAGACCAATTCTATGACATCGTTGCGCTGTCATGTTCAGTTCATCTAAATTTAACGATATTTCAACTTCACTTTTTGACTCATTCTTAAAAAACATTGAACATTGAACAGAATTCTTTAATTTTTCACAATGGAAAGGAATCGCTAGTTCAAATATTTGATGAAATAATTGAAGCCAACTTTAGTTTCATGGACAACAATGAAAATATTGGAAAATATACTTAAAAATATATAAAATCTAGAATGTGAGATTTTACAGCAACTAAATTGTCATCGCTGAAAAAACAATTTTTTGGATTTTAAAAGGATTAAAAATAATTTTTGCTTGAGAATATTTTGGTAAATTTTTCGTGTTATCGCGAAAACACATCAAAATCTACCTTATTTTTAATGAATTAAAATTAAAATATCAAACGGAAAGTGTTCCGTGGGGCTAATTTCCACTCTCAAAATTATATCTGTACCAAATTTGATAGTCTTAGGTCAAATGTCTGGTTTGTAAACCATCAACTTACATAGAACATTCATCTTTATTATGTACTATTGAAAGTCGAGACTCGAGAGTCGAGAATGTACTATTGAAAGTACTCTGCATTATTCCTTGAAGTTTGTGCGCGTTTTTTAATTACTCAAGAATATCCGACAGAACTTACTAGAATTACTTATTGCTAGTTTATTAGTAAAGCATTTTTATTATAAATAGTAAATATTAAAAAATGATTTTTACTTCCATTTTTAATTTTTAAAAAATGCCGTTTTCTTTATCGTTGCATTTGTTTTAATTCCAGATTTTTAATACAAATATTTAAAAGGCTAAATTTTTACTGTGGTCCCATCGGGTTTCGAGATACTCAAGTTTCAGTGAATTTGAGGAGGGCTTTTCGTTTTTCTTTTTCGGTATCACCTCATACACATATCATCAGCACCTTCTACTGATAAAATTACGATCGATGGAAAAACGGAATCCAACTGATCTCGACAACAACTTCACTCGTCCAATAAATCAGAATCATTCCACCAGCTTTCTTTGGGTAGGAGGGGTAAAAATAATAAAAGTGATAAAACATTACACAACTCACGCGTCATCCATTATTCCCCCTTTCTTATTTCCAATGCTCAAGAAGAAAAAGTAGAGTACGAAAAAAGAAAAAGAGAAAAAGAAAAGAAAAAAAAACTAAGAGCATGTTTATCTCAAGAAATGCTTTTAACTCGGAACCCCATACTTTAACGATTTCTTTTTCTATTACCCTACTGGAAGAGAAAGAAAAGAAAAGAAATGTTATCCCCCCCCCCCCTGTTCAAAAGAAGCACCAGAAGAGAAAAAAAGAAAAAGAAAACGTGTAAAAGGTCCAAAAAAGAAAAGGACCCTCAGCTTTAATTTAGTTAGCTGTCTCCGTAGGGCCGTTTGGCCCTTGCATTTTCTTCACGGTCAATTTGGCCGCGTGAATCGGAAAATCAGTGGATAGAAGGAAGGGGGGAGGGCGTTTTTGTCAGCCCCGGAGCTAAGCTACCTGCGTGGGCTCTTAAGATGAATTACACGTGAATTGCACGAGCGATTCATGAAGGCATACGGATGTTTATGAAAACTCCCCTTTCCTCTGTTAGGGATGTTTATCCCTATCCAAAGGGGAATTTTTCCCTCCATCAATCTGTTTGGATCGATTAAGTGGGGAAATGAGATAGCATAAAATATATGGAAATTTGTAGGGCCAGATTAAGCCTTTTATGGCCTTAGGCAATTGAAACCTCTGGACTCCCATTCTCTTCCCTAATTTTTAAAGTAAATATGTTTTTATATTATTTATAACAGCTATAATAAGTAGCTTTATAAATAGGTAATTTACTATAAATGCTTTAAGAGGCAAGATTTGAAGAATTGAAATAACAAGACTTTTAAGTGCGAATAGCTTTTAAAAGAGTTGAGTTCAGTAATTGCTATAAAAATTGTACTATTAAAATTTAAATGTAATTCTAAACAAAATAGTAAAAAGAAAAGTAAAATTTAAATATTATTCATTTTTATGATTAGACTGTGTTTAAATTATAAAAAAAATCTTCTTTTGAATTATAAAATAATGTAATAAAAAATTGTCTGATAATTAATAGGAAATATTTCTAAAATAAGGCTCCAGAATTTAAATCATGATTTTAGTTTGAATAAATTTGATTGGGCCTTTATATATAAACAATTTTTATTCTAAAAAATCATTATATGCATTTATAAGAAATTATTTATATGAAAAAACAAAACTAAACAATTTGGAAAATATTTCAACATAAATTTCGTGCGTTTTAGACTCGTATTTTGGCTATTTCATAATTTGTCTCGGAAAATTAAGCTAATCTTGAAGGAAACCTACGGCAGTAACACGTATAATCAGAAGAGTTTTATAATCAAATTGTCAGATCTATCAACGCTTTGTGATATATCATTATAACCAATTTAAAAAAATTATTGCAATATTGATGTAATTATAATAAGTGTGCGCAACTGCTAATATTGTAATTGTAATTAACTGTAATAAACATTAGAAATTAGACATTAAGAAGCTGACAATATAAATTAGATTTATCCAAATATTCAAATTAAAAAATAGCTACCGAGAAAAAAAATATTTTTAAAACTAAAAATCATTTTTAGTATATAACAAGAATGATAGTTAATTATATGAGTGAATAGAAAATAATTTTAATTAATAATACAATAATAAACACCATAATATCAAAAATAATTTCAATTTATTTATTTTAAAAATAATATTTCCAAAAAAAAAAGTGAATTCTTAATAACTGAGTATTGGATTTAACCACGGTATACATTGGAACTTGGATAATTTATAGGTGTAAAACCCCAATATAGATTAGATTTATTCAAAAATTTTAATAAATTAGATTTGTCAAATTTATAAATTCCGACTATAAAAATGAGCTGAGTCAGAATTAGCTGCCATTTTTAATTTAAAATGAAAAAAAATTAAACTAAAAATGTAGGTAAAAATTGATTTTTGATATATAATAGTTTTAATACACAATAGTAATCAATTAATTAATTGCGTAAAATTTTAATTAACAATATAATTGCCAAAATTATAATACTAATAACAATTTTTTATGAGTTAAAAATTAATTTCAGAAGATAAATAGCTTTGTTCTAATAATAAAGAAGAATATATGCTGTGCGTGTGTGTTTTTTTGGCGCTCTGTGTGACAGAAACAATTGATCAAGAACCATGAAATTTGCTATGCATGTAATTTGGAAGTTGGTTATGTTGTAAGATAAGTCGCTACGATGTTAACAATATTTAAGATCCGATATTATCATGTCTTAATTTCGAACGTTGTAATGAAAACTTTCATCCACATTGTGCTTCAGAAATAAATTTTTAAAAAAATCATTATCTGAAGTACAGTTTAGATGTGAATTATAATTACATTTGAACAATTGTTTCTTTGCAATGAAATTTTTTTTATCCATTATTTTCACGAATTCTTAAATTAAAATAAATTACTAAAACCGAAGTGAAATAGTGATACACTAACAAAACAAAAAAAATGTCAAAAACAAAATTTTATAGCAATAATCTTCAAATTAGTACATGAATAGAGAATATAATGAATCAGCAAAAACACAACATCATAAAAATTGCAAACTTTATCTTTGTTTTTTATACTAGCTTAGGCTTATTAGTATTTCAATGTATCAGTCAATTCAAACACAAAGAATGAGCAACCAAGCCATTGGCATCCTATAATGGCACAAAACAAAAGGCTGGGATATTTTGAACTCCGCTGAGCGTTACAGGCGGCGATGCAAGGTTATATATACTGATAATGTGATTCTTTTGGATCTCGCCTATGTCATACTGCTGAAGGCACTCGGTAACGAATTCAACGACAAAAAAAAATTTCAAAATCCAATGCTATTTAGAATAAAGAATTATAAATGAAAGATTAAAAAAGTTAACTAAAATAAAAAAAAATATATATATTTTAGTAATATTGATAGAAATGTGTTCTTAATGGCCTTCATAAAATTTTTTACGTCATGTTTTTAGCTAAGCAAATTACTGGGGATTTAGTTCTTTACCAACAATATTAAACGTCACGCTAGTTAATAGGGGTTTGTTTTCCCGTTTGGCTATTGCTAGCTAATGATAGTCAAATATTTTTTTAAAGGATATTTTATCGTGTGATTTGATTTGTCCTCCTCACCACCATCGTTTATTTATCCCTATCAACTTCGACTGGTAAATAATGACTATCAAGCGGATTCAAGAACAAAAGTGGTTTTTGCATCCCGTTTTAAATAATTCCTTATCAATGACAAGATGGGGGAAAAGAAAAAAGAAAAAAAAATGCCCGAGTAGGGACTTTGCATAGGGATGGAAAACCAGAACGGAAAGATGTATTGAGAGAGAAATCGTTCTTCGACCACCCTGCTTGTCGGAATGCGGCCCGACCTCACACCTCGGCTGGGCCTTTCGCGCCCGGGACCTCATAATTACGCAGTAGCGGCCTCCTATTTACCGGAGCCAATGAAGACGTAGAGCCGCAACCTCTAATCATGCTGTCACTTGCCCGCCTCCGGAGTCTGTCCGCCTGTACTCTTTCACTTAAGGGTTCCTTTTTGCTGCTCTGTCTCTTGACCGAGGTAAAAGAACGGCAATCCACAGGTGTTACTCGCAATTAATTCCTGGTACGCACTTACAAGCTAAAAATAAAAATCGTCTTCCTCTAACGTGTGGTCCTCCATTGGTGAAATGGAATGATTATATGCATGGTGGAACAGACGGGGTTGTGATCTGTTTCGTCAAATTTGCTCCTTGTCCGTCTTCGGCGAAGGATTCCTCTAACAATTAGGGAGCGGGGGTGGGATTTGGAGAATAGGGACATTTGCTGATGTTTGTTGATCTGCCAGAGGGCCTTCAGTCATAGATCCGCGTTTCAACGTCTTTCAAAGAGATCTTGAGCATTCACCGTTCTGACCAGAAAGTAATCATAAATGACTGAGACGTCTTACATGGTTGGTTGAATTCCACAAACATGAAGAATCTATGGCTTTCGAATACATTTGCTAAAAGTCTTGTAGAAATTAGAAGAATATATATGGAGAATTAAGTATCTGCAGAACATTATGTCTTTGATAGGTTTGCATTTCCGAATCACTTGGTTTAACCCTATGAAGAATTATTTTTTAACAATGAAAATCAATGAAAGAAAATTAAAATTCAATATAGATATACAGTTCAATATAGACTAAAAATTAAACTCTTCATTATTAGAAGACAACAGCTAAAAATTATTTTGAAGCGAGGATAAAGAAAGATAATTTTGTATCTAGAGATAGTTTTGAAACCATTTTAAAAATAATGAAAGATACCGTGAAGTGATATTCTGATATAATTTTGAATAATTCTAGAATTATTAAGCTTCTTAAATTGTTAATAATAATATTATTATGATTTATACACACACGTGCATTCACATAGATTTCGCAACGATTTTACTAACCAGAATTAAGATTTTATTTATAAAAAAAATCATTTATATTTTCATATAACTTCTTCCCAAGTTCCTTATATATTGAAATTTTCAAATTAAAAAAAGTTATTGCCGAATTTCAATTGTGATAAGGAAGAAGGGATCATGGTGATAATTTATGGACTAGTTGATAAACTTCTTGGCTAGCAATTATTAGAAAGCTCCTTTCGATCAACAGTTTGATCCAGACAATGTATCTTTGGCAATTAATTTAAGATCTGAAATACTTTTGTTAAGCATTTCTGACGTCATGCTTCTGACGTCATTGTCATTCCGAAAAACACATTTTTGGAATTTTCTGTCCATCTCTGAGCATGACGTCAGAAATGCTTTGATCAAGGAGAATGATATTTGGTATTTGATGTTTACGCTATATTTCCTATTTTCTATCAAATTTTTAAACCAAATCCATTCTTAAGTAGTTTGTCTATTTGGTTGCCTAAGTACATATGAACGCTATAGCAAGAGAACTTAAAAGTCTGAATTGATAAAAATTTGCTTAGATAAATGAAAACTTAGATAAATGAAATTTCATACATAGTTTTAATATTTATAGTGCAGACATTTTTTTTTGAATATTTAATTAAATCGGTGGCAGGATTTACTGTCTGTCTTTTGTGTCTTCGCACGCATATAAATACGACGACATAAATAAATGAAATTTGGTATGTGATTCTGTAACTAAAACTATGATTAAGTGTGGAATTTTGATTTCAGTTGGTGGTATCCAAAATGCATATTCGTTTTATTTATTTATTTATTTTCTATAGCAAAACACGCAAATCTCTATTCTCTAATTTAAACATTAAACATATTGGCTAAGAAGTCATAATCGACATGATATTAAAACAAAATAAACAAACCAACATTTTTCTAAAATCTCTGCAATAGATTAACTAATAAATTAAGATATTTAAAAATCATGGCATTATAAAATAAACATACACACACAAAAAAAAACCACTATGCTAAATTGCAAAACTTGAAGTAATGAAAAAAATAAACAAATAATAGAACGGAAGATAGAATTACTAACAGTTGTTGAATGCAGAAACCCCATTCATGATACTGAGTGATTTCAATATATTTCAAAGAGAGAGTTGAAACCAGGATTTAACAGTTGTTGAATGCAGAAACCGCATTCATGATACTGAGCGATTTCAATATATTTCAAAGAGAGAGTCGAAACCAGGATTTAACAGTTGTTGAATGCAGAAACCGCATTCATGATACTGAGTGATTTCAATATATTTCAAAGAGAGAGTCGAAACCAGGATTTAACAGTTGTTGAATGCAGAAACCGCATTCTTGATACTGAGCGATTTCAATGTATTTCAAAGAGAGAGTCGAAACCAGGATTTAACAGTTGTTGAATGCAGAAACCGCATTCTTGATACTGAGCGATTTCAATATATTTCAAAGAGAGAGTCGAAATCAGGATTTATTTTCTTTATCAAATTAACAACTATTTCTGTGTCCAGTTACGTAATCAAGTACCAGATTTTTTTTTTCAAATTTATTTTTTAAGCTACTAATAACCATTTATATGACAGCATACTTAGTGTGGGAAAAGAATATCAATATTTTGACGTTTATTCCCACTTTCAAATGGAATGTTTTAATTTCTGTATGTAACCTCTAAATAATTTTATTATTATTATTTTGGATAAAGGTTGAGAAAAATAATACTTTCCATTTCACATTGTTCTCAAAATTCTCCATCAATAAGGAAGTAATAGCGATAATCAGTATAAAGAACAATTCACCGTCTATTTTTTATTATTAATTTACTAGAGAAACCCACGTCACGCTAGAGACCCCTACCTCGACGCCAGTTGTAAAAATCTGGCATGCTCAGCATTCCTTCAGAGAACAATTTTGAAAGATTGAAACGTCTTATTCGAAATGGAAATGTAAACAAAAACGGAAAATCCGTTTCGTTAGCTGTCCATTTGACAGTCAGATTCTTATGCGTTGGGCTGCAGACAGGGGGAGGGGGGGATATGGGCACAAGAATATGAAGAGATTCGCATTTCTGAATGTTGTTCTTTTGACAGATATGTGTCAATGAGTCAAGTTACAAAACGCTAATAAAAATGTTGCTTGTAAACGAAAATAAAAGCTCATCAGAAGCAAAAAATAAATAAATAATTAAGGATGATTGAGGAATGATTTTATTGTTAAAATACTTGTTTTTAAGTGGGGAAAACTAACCCGGAAGTATGTGTCTGTTATACAAAACAGCAGGTTCAGAAGGAATATTCGATTAGCATTTGTCAATAAAAATTCTAATCATTTTCTTTTTTTTTATGCCGATGCATTTTTTTTTGTGATCCTCTTTTCTATCGGATCTGCTTGTTTGACACGGTGCAACTTGAATCATTTGATTATCTGAGATAGTTCCAAGTTCTGCCTGTATCTATAATTGACAAATTGTTCCAAATATATTCGAATTTGAATTAAATTCCCCTGTTCTTGCAGGAAATTGTAAATCTTTTTTCGAAACGTCCGATTTAAATTTTTCTTTCAGAATTGTTTCAAAATTGTTCATGTGTTCATGTGTTCTATGTTCAATTGTTCATGTGTTCTGATTATGTTGTCTACGTCTGCTTTCTTGTTCGTGATTGAATTCAGAGTTTATGTTGCACTACTTGTGAAAGAGCGACTATTTTTTTATCGATAATTTTCGAAATATAAGATTCCTTTTTACTTATA
>JAPMOR010015706.1:88450-105045 GCA_026543865.1 Argiope aurantia
CAATCAGTTCGGAAGTTTCAGTATCGAGAATGATATTTTTCCACTGATAGTGTATTCATGATATTTTCCTTATTTTGTAATCTAGATATTTTGAAGCAATTGGTTCGGAAGTTTCAATGCCGAGAATGATATTTTTTAGCTGAAAGTGTATTCATATATATATATATATATATTAGTTAGTTACATAGATATTTTCAAGCAATCAGTTCAGAAGTTTCAATATATAGAATATATTTGAATCTTAAAATGAATTCATGCTATTTTTTCATTCCGTAATTTTATATGTTTTCCAGCAGGCACTTTGGAAATTTCCGCAGTGAAATCGATATTTCCCTCGAAGAATGTTTTCATGTAATTTTTTTACTTCATAATTTAAATAGCTTCCATTAATATCAATTCGGAAACTTCAGTATCGAAGCGAATATTTTCCACTAACGATGCATTCATATTATTATGTCGTTTAGTGATATAGATATCTTTCATGATCAATTCGGAAGTTAAAAACCGAATTTTATGCCTTCTTGAAATTCCAATTACTATTTAAACAATATTGTCAGATTAACAATTAAACTTTTAAAAATTCTCTCCTGGAATTTTTTTAAAAATTTGTTTTTAATTTTAAAGATAATAACTTAATTACTTCTGCCTTAAAGGGCGGCACATGCAACAAAATAAAGTAGAAATGATTATAATATTTTCATTGGGCATGAATTATAATGCGCGTGTTTAAAACTTTTTAAAAATTTATTTATTTTTGTGGTGTTTCTTAACAGATAAACTCGAGTTTGTTTTCAGGAAAAATGCTATTTTCCGATGATAGAGCTGAATTATTATTTCATATTGATTACTAATTTTAGAGGCAGGAACAGATTACAAATTATAATCTTTTGACACATTGCTTTTTGAGATGTGTTGTATACACAACAATTAAGTAGATTCATAAACAGACAAAATTTTAGATATGGAATTTTGTATTCAGAAAAATTATTAATCATATATTAAATTGTTAATCAATTATTTTAGATAATATTCATTGAAGATTTAAATTAAAAAGTCAAGATCAAATTTTGGTTGGTTATAATATTTTTTTAATAATATTTTGTTTGTCATAAACAAAACATTTTTCCTCACACACACACACACACAAAATATCTATTTGCAAATCTTATTTGATTTCGAATCAACTACTAGATATTGATTTGGACCAATGTGGAAATTTACAATTCTTATGTTCTATTGGGTTGTTCGGAAAGTAATTTCGCCTTTTTTTTGTGGAAATGAAAGAAAGTTTTCGTGTAATAAACGAATACTTTATTAAATTATATATTGACCATTCTGGTCCAACACCTTTTGCCATCTTTCTGGTAGTAGCATCATTCCACGCTCATAAAATTTTTGGTCTTTGCTGCCAAAAAACGGATCGAGGTGGTTTTTGACCTCCTCATTTGAGGTGAAGGTTTTACCGTCTAAAAAATTGAGCGAACCAGTTCTGGCACTGGCGTACAGTCAACACACCTTCTCCATACACATCGGTCCATTTCTTTCTGGCTTGAACAGCATTTATACCCTTTCTGTAGTAAAACAGTAAGATATGTCGAAAATGCTGCTTATCGCTCTCCATATTTAAAAGGGCACCAACCAAAAACTACTGCGTAGAATTAATTGGAATTTTCCACACACAAGACTTGCTATATGAGCTCTCAAAGCATATAAAGATTATACGGCTTAAATGTGAAGTTGGGTGCAAAAAAATACAATTAAATCCTCTGTCGGGAAAAAACGAAATTACTTTCCGAACAATTCAATAGATTGGCGTAAAATTTTCGTAATTATTATTATTGTTTCGATAGTCGGAACAGGAGATGTCAACATGGTGACTGGAAGATACAAAATCCGCAACCAGATTTTGAACCGAATATCTGTTATGTATGTTGAGCTGACAGAATGAAGAGTGAAACGTTTCGTCCATTGTATGGTTCAGAAATATGAAGAATGGGAGTGTATGTCTCCTCTTCTATCCAAGGGGCAAAATCATAAATTCCGCCCTGAAATATCTCTCATTCTTTTTAAAAACATAAACTAAAATTAAAATAATAATAATAATAATAATTTCAAATATTTTACATTTCATACTTCCTAATAAAACAATGGTGTTGTTCCATATTTTACTATATTGTATAATAAGGTTAAAATAAAACGTCTTAGCCATGTTGCACAGTTTTCTGTGTCGTTTAAAAATATTTTTTTCCCAATAAAATGTGTGCCATTTAATATTTTAAATTCACAGAAAATTCACTGATCATTTTGTTTAAAGACAGAAACGAGGATTATTGCACATTTTGCAGTTAATACATTCTTATTATTTATTAATTCCATTTCTGAATTTCTAATGACATGAAAAATTGTTAATATCTTTAAAAAATTGATAACATTTAAAAAAAAAAGCTGAAACGGGCAGAGTTCGAACAATCTTTATAAAAAATGCGATTGATTGAATTGAAAGAATTTCAAACTCAAAATCGCATTTAGCTTTAAAATCATTCCTTTTCAATTTATTATTTCTGAATAAACGGAACGGTTTATTTTAGGCATTGGAATGATTGAATTTATTTTTAAATAGTTAAATATTAGCTAATATAATCATATGATTATGCTTAAAAAGTGATTTTTAATAGTTATTTATCTTATTTTGAAGTAAACAGAAAATGGTTTCACCCTTTCATTCCGTCTTTCTTCAAGCAAAGGGCATTTATTTTGTTTCAAACGACAGATGGCAGCACGAAACTTTTTGAAAAATCTCGTTTGAAATGAAAAAGTGAAATCTTGCTCAAAAACCGAAACGGTTTCATAGATAGTTCCATTAATATTTTCCTTCTACGGCACTGCTAGAGATGTGAAGCGAACTCATATCAAAGAGAGACTGCATTATTTTTATACTTCACCACCTCAAAAGGAAGCATAAAAATTTTAACAGTTAATTTTTTTTAAAAAATTTTATAAGCCAGATTAGTTCAAAAAACAAAACTTAACATTTTTATTTCCCTTTCATTAATGATTGATTTCGCGTATATATTTTTTCTTACTGTAATATAGCAAAATACTTTAAATCTCAACTAGAGTTGAGGATAAATCATAAATGTTTTAGATTCAAGCATTATATCTATGAAGGAATGAGAATGGGTATAGTTCCTATTGTAGCATTCCCCGTTTACCAGTACTGATAAGACATTTACATCCAGCTGTGTCGTCGCTGTTAATTACTAAACTCCTCGAGATAGCCAGATGGCGGATCTTTTCACCTGGGTGGTTTCGCATCTATTCATTAGCGGCTACAGTGAAAGACCACCTGTGGAATTCCTCTTCCAAGAGATATTGATAGTACCTTCGAAGAGAAAGGGGTGTCCAAACATCTGGATGCTAAATGTTTCTCATTGTGAAAGGACTATGATAACTCCTTGTTCCAGAATAGTCAGTTATGAAAGGTGCATCACTAAAAGGACCTTCCCACGACCAACTGGGGCCACTGAAGGAGCATATTGCTGAACTCCGATTGGCCGAAACAGAGCTCAAATGACCGATGTAAATTAAGAGGCGGAGATTGTCGCCGAAATAAAGTGAGGAGATTTTTTTTAGGGGGAGGTGAAGAAACGAATTGCATGAGACGGTTGGACTACGCCCACCAGTTCGGAGTCCGAGAACTACTCCTGGAGTGGTCGTGTTGACTAACAACCTGTTAGTTACCTGTGGTGTTGTTTCCCCGCATTGATGGAGAACTGAGTTTCAAGATAAACCTTCGACTTCGACGGTTGTGCCTCCTACTACAGGTGTAAATAACTATTTATTTAACCAAGATTAGTACAAGTTGTTCTTTGTATATATAGGGCTGTAAAATAAAGAATTGTCTGGAAATTCTGCTTCGTTATTTGATCAGTCTAGATCAAATGCAAAAAATGAAAGAATGCAAAATATTTGTATTATAACGCATTCCATTGGAAAGGCTATTTCATTTTTTAAAGTTAAATGCATTAAGAGAGAGAGATAATAATGTTATTGTTTTTGAACTATATAATGCCATAATATTTTCCTTAATGTAACAACTACGTTTTATTTAATGTAGCAACGGGAGTTAGGAAAAGAAATATGAAAAGTATGCATGCCTTTAACACAAATCTGAACAAACTAAATTAGAATGCCTATCCTTTTATCTTAAAGGATAAGACTTTAAAAAGTCTATGTATTTAACTTAAAGAATAACATTCTAGAGTTAAATATAGAAAATTCACTTAAGAAACACAACAATTAGAGAGAGTATGCGTTTATCTTAAAGGACAAAACATTAAAGCGTTTATGAGTTTATTTTAAAGGGCAAAATTTTAGAGCGTCTATGCCGAGGGATCAATAACACAATCATGCTTCAATTGCTCTTGCTAAACACTTTATTTGAAAGTGGTTCTCAATTTGCAATTGCGCACTGAAGGATTGATATAAAAAGTATAGATGTTTCCAAAGCAATGATCGAAGGGGAAAGTTGAACGATATCAGTCACAAACTCCCATTTTTCACGTATGAATTGAAACCTCGGAAACAGAAAAAGTAAAAAAGGGAAATTATTCCAGTTTTCAATGTCTTAAAATAATCAGGAATTAAATAATGTCATTAAAATGCTTTGCTCAATGATTTTCTTGGCAGTTTAAAAACAAAATCTGCAATGCGATTTCAAATTTTTCTTGTAAAATTTCAAATATTTGCCTTTTTTTCAAATGTTTGCTTTTTTCAAAAATTCGTGCTTTAAAAGAGCAGACAAAATTCTATAATAATTAGAAGATATTTTTTCCAGTATAGAGAAATTACTGATAAAGTTTTTAATATCAGTTTCATTTTTAAACATTTATTTCCTTTTTAACTTTATTTTCAAATGAATAATTTCTCGCTTTAATTAAAACATTTTTTAATTGAGATTTTTTATTGATTAAATTTATAATTGGAAAATTTAATTTGGAATTTAAATTAATGCTTGAGAACATAAAATCGGCAATACTTCTCAAAAAGATCTGCACATATTCCCTATCACCACCACCCCACACACTTTTTTGTGAGGTTCACGAGCGTTGTTTCACTTTTTATTGCTGCAAAAATTTCGGTATTATAAACCTCTTTCGGCACCTGAAATAGAAAACATCAATTTTGTATATCTTTGTGACTGTAAATATATCTCAAATGCTTAACTAACTAACCAGATAAGATATAACATGTGATCTTTTACCGAAAAGTGAGATCTGTCAAAATTGAACCCAGCACCTCGGTTTAGTACCCACCAAAGATATCTCTTCTATTGACGAAATCCGTCAATGTGTAAGATACTTCTTAGTACGTGTTCCCTTTTTTTCAGAGTACAATGGAAATATACGAAAATGGAGCACACTACAGTGTCAACTGATACCCTTGAAACACCCTTGAAGTTGGCATATAATAAAAGATATCAACTGATTGTCCAAATTGCATATTTATTGCATCTTTTTCAAAATAATCGCTTCCGGTGCATTTCACATTTGCCAATGCATGCCTTAAAGTCACTACTGTGAAACCTCTTTAAAGTTCGTAGTGAATTTTCTTTTATATAACGATGGCATCTTTATATAAAAGAAAAGATGGATTCTTTTATACAATGGTTATCTAAACGATGGCACCAATCTAGTTTCGTGTCAAATTTTGATATCAATCTGCCTGTTATAAAAACTTCCATTCTCAAAACTTCCAAAAATTCTGTTTCTTCAAACTATATATTATCGTTATAGAAGCTGTAAATACGCTGGATTGACGCCTAAGATCTCTATTTCGTAACTATTGTTCACCAATGCGTAGCAAAGTATTCGCGATTTTACCCAAGATCTACTATTTCATTCAAAGGAAATGGAATTAGAATTTTATTGGTGAGTGTGCGAGAGAGTTTCGAGGAGACCACTCTAACTGGTTGAAAATAAGATTATTTTGTTTATCAAAGTAATTGTTAATTACATATATAGAATAGTTAAACTGATCATTGGATTAAAAAAGTAATATTACAATAATGAGAAGAAACTAAAGAGTGAAAATGTTTATTATTCTTTATATTTTTTGAATTTATAAATACATTTTATGAAATAGCAATTTATAAAAATAATCATCTGAATTTATAAAATAATTCTGAAAGGCACTTTTGAAGCACCATTGAAATATTGCCCATTTATAAAGATAGGCATAAATAAAAAAAAGTCATAAGGATAGATATAAGTAAAAAAAAAAGCAAATATACTCTTTGTCTAAACGGCAAGTTGTAAATGACAACTTGATACATTGTATATTTCATTTATTGAATATATAAAAAGAATCTGCATATCAAAGAAAAGAATGTAAAGTATCAAATGAGCATGAAGAGATTCATCCATTTTCTTCCTCTTACACTGCGTCTTAAATTAAACATGCTTTGATTCTGAACAAAACATGACGTATTATGATTGATTCAGGTTTTAAAAACTCAAGCAATCATTTTTAGGAAAGATTCTCATTTCATTAATACGTCTTCATGAACAGAAGAACGTTATCAAAAGAATGCAAAAATGGGGGGGGGGGGAGATTCTTTGAAATATTTTTTTTAGTCTGAAAATTTTCTTTGCAATTGATTTTATTTTCATTTTAACAATGATATTATCAAATCGCCCTAGTCTGGACCATTCCTTTTGCTAGTTATTATATATCAGAACATAAAAAAGAGAGAGGGGCAGTATTATCATTGAGAAATTTTACCGGAAAGTTGACAAAAATCTAATATTTAATTTCATGAATGTAATCATCTATATTTTGTTAAGTGACCATATTCAAATACACCCACCAGTCTATCACAACATATAAACATAATTTCGAATATTCTTTGAGAATTTAGAAAGATCTAAAGTGTAGAAATTATCAAATTCTACAAATGGAATTTTCGGGTGATTGTAACACTTTTTGTTCCGTATTTCTTATACGAGAACTTTAAAATCAAACTTCTGTATAATAAATGTTAACTTTTTATTTTAATAGATTGTTAATAAATTTGTATCGTTGCCTAAATTAGTTTCTATGCTGATACAAATGTCTAGAGAATTGATTATATTCTAAAATAACCTGCATAATCTGAAATTATATATCATAATTTATATAAAAAAAACCATCTTATTTCAATTCTCATCTCAAACTACATAATGTTTACATAGCATAATGCATAAGGAATGAACTACAGAATGTATAATGAAATATTAAGATCAGATTCTCTTCTTATCAGAATCTGTGTAAATTTTCTCATACACAACTTGTTTGATTCCGAATATTTTCTAGAAAATCTCAATTAATAATACCGAAACAGAAGAAAAAGCACTACCTATTGAGGAATAAATTTATTTCAGCGTAACAAAAATTCAAACCGATATACAAATATCAAAGAAACGTCTTTATCGAAAAAAATAATTTTGCCATGATTGGAAAAACTCCCCCCCCCCTCCAACAAAGTATATCACCACCGCAATTATTTTTGAAACAAACTCATTTTGGATCATCATCATTTAGGAATGGATGTGCAATATATCACAATTTACTCCAATTCGTAAAGCATACAGAACATTGCTATTCATTTTTAAAAAGAAATTTTGTAGAAGAAAGTTTGACCCTTAGCTTTGCATACTTTATTTACGAATAAACGAATTAGATTATAAGTCAACATATTACATGACAAACGGAAGTTCTTTCAGAAGATTCAGGTCACATTTCGAATATCATTGAAGATCTGCACTGTCTATTCGAGAATCATGAGACGAATTTGAAGACATTGTTATGATTACAAATCTCTCAATAAAATTCTGTTCGAAGATGGAATGCAGAAAAATTTACATAAAAAGTTAAGTTATATTTAAGTTCCACTTTCTCTATGTTTATTTGGAGATAATTCTCATAATATTACATTTTGGCAATATGTATGCATAACAAGAATGGCATAGGAATCGTATATTATCTTCAAAATTCTATTCTACAATGAACAGATGATGGTCGTTTTCCCAACAAGCACCAAGTCAGTGTATATCGTTTGCCTAACAAGCACCAAGTCAGTGTATATAGTTTGTCCAACAAGCACCAATCTATTTATATTGTTTGCCCAACAAGCACCAGTTGGTGTAAACCATTTGCCCAACAAGTACAAAGTTGGTGTATATCGGTTGCCCAACAAGCACAAAGTCAGTGTATATCGTTTGTCCAACAAGTACCAATCGATGTATATCGTTTGTCCAGCAAGCACCAATCGATGTATATCGTTTGCACAACAAGCACCAGGTCGGTGTAAACCATTTGCCCAACAAGTACCAAGTTGGTGTACATTGTTTGCCCAACAAGCACCAAGTCAATATATACAAATAATTAATGAAATCGGATTTCGAATCTTTGATTTCAAATCTCAGACTCAACAAACATTGCTCAGAATCCTGTTTAAATAAATAGGGATAAAAATTTTAGGATATGTGTCCTTTAGTGAAGTCCCAAACCAACAATAATTCCGAAATATCATATAATTTTAGGTTACATTTTTTTTCAAATACATCACATTATAATGATGAGTAATATTTATGTGAACTTATTGACTCGAGGATGCCTCAATACCTTTTTTTGCTACAATGAAACAACACTTTACAGTCAGCGCATGCAAGTTTCATTTAGACACGATACAAAGTACCTTTCTTTTATGAAAAAAACGTGAGCATTTAATATAATTAACCACTAATCGCCACTGGGCATGGAATAATTTATTTCTTAACGCTATAACTTTTCCGGTGTTTTGACGGTCACAGTTTGCAACACGTTCGGCGCATCTGAATAATAAAGGATTCGTGGTGAAAGATGAATGGATATGACGGCCATTTTGTTTGTTCTACAATTCAAAATAATAAAGCAGCATTAAAATATTTAGTAACAGTCAGGTATTCTGTTTTACTTTTTAATTACGAATGAATGAAATACATTAATGAAATCTATTTATGGATTATATATATATATACATAATGTTGATATGCAATCCGAAATAATTGCAGTTGATGCAATTAATTATTCATGATAAAAAGAATTGATAAAAATATTCAGAGATTTGTATGCATGATGTTAATGTGCAATTTTAAATGATTGTAATTCTGTAAGCATTATGGGATAAAAAGGAATATAAATCCTCCTGTGCATAAGCAGTCTAGGCTCTATTCAAGATCATTGCAATTTAGCAAGCACATGTGTTAATAAGAATTTTTAATTAGGACTTTAAAGCTCTTTATACATAAAATGTTCTGCACTTTGAAATAGTCATAATTATGTTAATATGTATAATAAAAAGAATTTGTTAAAGAGAGTAGAATAGTTACAATTTGTAAGCATATTTATTAGAAAAAATTCTAATAAAGAGTTAGAGAAAAATAGTTGCTATTTTGTAAGTATATGAGATACAAAAAAGTTCTAAAACACTTAAAGAAACCTTTTGCAAATAATGTTGATGTAAAATTCGAAACAGATGCAATTTCATTTGATTTTACCGCATATATGATTATGCAATCAGCAAGCAATTTTTTAAACATTTATGGGAAATAAAGATACGATAAACACATATCTTTGTGCGGAAAAGAGAGTTATCATGAGATAGGTTTGTGCGGACGAAAATGTGCAGTCAGAAATAGTTGCCATTTTGCAAGTTTATGTGACAAGAAGAATGTGTAAAACAAATGAAAAAAAAAACTTTGTACATGATGAAGAAGTTTAATTTGAAATGGTTTAAATTTCGTAAGTATATGTATTATAAATTTTTTTGAAAAAGAACCAGGATGATTTTGTAATATTCTGGATGAGCAATTCGGTTATAATTGCAATTCTGTATGTATTTGAGATAAAAGGAATGGGCAAAATTGATTAAAAAACACTTTGCTCTTGATATTTCTTTGATATTTTGTTATCAGATATTATATTCTTAGAAATTTAACAAAAATAGAAGAAATGTCATACCTATGATTTTCTCGTGTGCATGCACAACAGCACGCTTTGCGTTTAACAGCGTAGTAGGAAGAAAAGAATAATACACTATGCATTTTTTATCCGGTTGAATTCCGGTATGTTTTCTTCTTATTCGGTTGAATCAAATATTTTATGAGGAAACACAATTTTGAGATTAAGACAGTATAAAGAATTCTATTTATTTATTTACTCCTGCGAATAAACAGGACGGTAAGACTACACCTGAAGTAATAACGAATAAATAGACCAAAATGTCTAGACCTTGAATACTAATGTATTAAATAAATTATATCTAGAATGCTAATAAAGAGGACGACAATTCTAGACCTAAAATACCTACGAATAAACAGGCAAACTTATTAAGACCTAAAGTACCAACAAATAAAAAGGCTGACCTATCCAGATCTAAAATACTAATGAATAAAATACTTGAAGGTCACTGTTCAAGGTCAAGCATGCTAATGAATAATCAGGCTAAGTGATCTAGACCTAGAATATTAGTGAATAACCAGGCTGACCAGCCTAAATCTAGAATATAAGTGAATAAACAGGCATGTAGACAGAAAAGGTTCTTTGTTTTCATTCAAAATTTGACACAATTTTAAATTTTTGACCGAAAAACGACAAGCAAAGTTTTATCCACTTCGTGCATTTTTTTAAAGCTATCGTGTTTGTATTTAGAAGAATGGGTAGGCAGATATATTTCTTTTCTTGGAAATTTATCCAAAATTTGATGGAAATCAAAATTCTTGATGTAAAATCAGATATAATTCTAAACATCACTTTTTTTTGACGATTACAGTACTTATTTTCTCAACATATAGAATTCTAGAAATTAAAAACTGAATTTCTGAGCAACTTATGACCTACGGTTTGATTGGAAGAATAAATAAACTGTAATCTTTAAACGGTGTCGTTAGAATTTTCCATCCTTTTAGATATTAAATTCCTGAACGCATAAAAAACTGAGCAGTAATTACAGACAATCCAAAGAAAAAAAGAAGAGAACTTATTTAGGAAGATGAGGATTTTCTTTCTTCTTGTGAATCCATAGATAAACACTGTTTCTGATAATTTTTTAATTTTTAAAAATATATTTCTTACCACAAAGTTTTTAAAAACCAAAAGCAGATATTGAAGTTTCAACTTCTTTATATGAATTTTTCTATAGCCTATGTTAATAGAGTTAGTACTTGAAAACATGCTTTATTCATTTCATTACCCATTGAGTTAAAGAGGCATACTGATCTCAATTAAATACTTAAATTAGATGCTTAAAGTGCTTGGTTAAAATGTTCTGATATTTTAAATCCGTAAATTGAAAGTTTGGCACTTTATGACAATCTCTTTAACTCTTTTAACCATGAAAAGATATTTTCTGTTTAATGATATAGGAAATGTAAAGAATTGAAATGTCTGAGTATATAAAAAGGGCCTGACCTATTAGAGGACTCTTTTGTTACATTTTTAATATATCTGATGAATACAAAAAATATCCTTCCAAAATGGAAATTGTCAGGAAAACCAAATAGTTCTCTCTTTTTCAAGCAACTGGATAATAATATTCGGTGCTTCTTTTTTTCATCCATGGTTCTTCTCTCCCCATCTGTTGCAAAAGCTGTACCTGGATTTGGGGAGGGAAACTATCTTAAGGTTTATTAGAGAACAGAAAGATTAGTTTCCCAAGGAAAATGAGATATTAAAGATTTAATGATGGAACACCAAGCTGTAGGCAGAAGACATTCCAATCTCAAAATAATAATAATTTAAAGATGACTGGGAGATGTTTGTATGTCACAAGAGGGAATTTGGGCGTATATATATATATATATATATTGGAAAAAAATTCCTTTAAAAACTCTTTTCAAAAGAGAATAATCAAATTTCCATCAAAGATACTGCCTCCAAAGCCACTTCATCATTATCATTACTTTATCATCTTCAGTCGTTAGAATATTGATTCAGTCTAGATAGATAGTTTTAACGTTCATCTTAATTAGAAAATACAGCTTGAAGATCTGATAGCACTCCTCAGTTTCTGTCTGTGAAGATATGGTTTCAATTTATAAGACAATAAAATATTTCTGAACTGGATAAAATTATCTGTTTTCTTCCTTCAAATCACGTTTTTATTTTTATTTATTCTTTAAAAAAAATTTTTTTTTTGTCATTTATGATAAATTCAGCTGAGTTTCCACTCATTTTTACTTTCTCTATAAGAAGTTTGGATAAAGTATTGTAATCGCCAAAAAATACGAATTCGAAATTTTTGCTGTATCGCCATATTTTGTATCTCCCACAGTCCACAAAGCACTCAGTCGATACTGTTTCCTTCAGGGATGGCAGGGTGATCGGTTTTCACAAGAAGTCTGTAAAATACATTTTTGGCTTCATTTCTGTCTGCCTGTCTCTCTATGATCATGATACTTAAAAAAATGCCTTTAGCTAGAAGGCTGAAATTTGGTATAGGGAATTACGAACAAATTTGTAGTTTTCTACCGAATTTTGAACAAGACGTTTGTCTGTGTGGCTGTTCGAGTACAAGTGAACTTCTATAACTGCAAAACAGAAAGAGCTAGATAAATAAAATTTGATGCCCAGATTCAGTATCTAAAATATAGACACATCACATTTTGAACCAAATAAGTCAAACAGTTGACCGTTTGTTGGTCAGTACTTTTACATGCAAGACAACGCAATATTTCTTCAACACGACGACTTAAATCAATAAAATTTAGTCTATTACTTTATATTTTGACACAGATGTCGCTTCGTCTCAAATTTGGATGTCAATTCTTTGTTCAAAAAGATGTCATTAATACGTATTCTCGCGATAGATTCAGTAAAAATGCTCGATTCACCCCAAATATCTACATCTTGTTATCTAATGAAATGAAATGCTGAACCAAAGGCGGATTTATAATTCTCGGCTATACCCAAAGCCCACAATTTTACGTGATAAAAGAGAAGTAAGGTTTTTATTAGAGAGTATGAGAGGAAGTTTTTGAGAGACCACTCCCGCTGGTTTCCTATATAATGCAAGAAAATAAAACGCGAAATTACGTCCTTTGTCTTTGCTGGTTTAGTTAACTGATATAATTTATAAATTTGAATCAATATAAGGGCTATTTTAGGATATACTTTGCATTTTTGTACAGTGGTCAGATGACGAGGATGACATCTGAGCTGTGTTCCTTTCCAACATTCTGTGTTACAACAGCAAGAATACATTTTTACCTGAAGGATTTAAAGTGCGCCAGAGCTGCTTACACGGCAGTTTTTCGTTGAAATCGGGATTTAAGGATGGAACTCGCCTGTCTGAAAGCTAAGATCTATCTAGCAGGCCATTGTGGCCTTTTTTCCTCATTGATGGAACAATAAAATTTAGTATAGTAGAGGCTTTACTTTCAAAAGTTTTCACCATATTCGTGTTTGAATAAATGCAGTACTTTAAATCAGAAATATTGTTCTCTCTCACCTGAACTGATTTGTAATCATCTTGAAAGTAAATTTACGTCGTTGATGATTCTGTGTGGTGGCATTCTTTTTTTTTTTTTTAATCAACGAAAGAAATTTAAGAACAAATGTCTTCAGTCCTACTCGGTTGTGTACTGGGATTAAATATTTTATTTATCAACCGCGTAGAAAAGGCAATTCTGTACATTCTTATTATTCTAACAAAAGTCTGCTTATAGCGGTCGTATTGAGTTTTTGTTTTACAAATAAAAAAATTGCTTTGTAATACCTGATCCCTTCACTGCACCCTTCAATGAAGCTTTTTCAATTTTCACACAATTGTATTTTTCTTGTTAATAATAAATATTTTTATAAAGAAACGATTTTTTTTAAATTTTTACTAACATAAATTTAAAATAGATTTTGAAAAAGAATTACAAATTTTTGAACAGAATTTTAAAAGTAGAATAATTTTGAACAGAATTTTAAAAGTAGAATAATTTTGAACAGAATTTTCTTTTTGAATAGATAATTTTTGTCCAACTTCAATTTTTATATTTTTGTTTAATTTTCAGAACTCTTGTGACAAAAGCTTTTTTTATATTGGAATTAAAAAAAAAAAGCAGAAATTAAAAAGTTAATATGATTTTTCAAGCGGTAACTTTCATCATATTTTATAGTAAATGTATTTCAACGGGAATTTTATGTATAGCAATCGATCTATATACAAAATAAATAAATAATCTTCCCTTCAATGTATCTTTAACTTGACCTTTTTTAATAAAATTTTGATTTGTAAACCTATTTGTTTTGTTACATTTTATGATTTTTCTTTTTAATAAAATTTTTTTCTGTTAATGTTTTTTCCCATTATTCTTTTCTGATTTTTACAAGAGCATTTTTAGGCCTTCAAATAGTTTTCACCTTATATTATTTTTCATCTACACAACTGTGGATCTTTATCTAAAATATCCAAAAAAATTTCCCCCAAAATGATTAGGAATAGCAAATATATATAAAAAAAATATTACGCATTTAAATAGTTTTCCCTTTATATTTTTCTTCAACAATGGGTCTTTAACCAAAGTACCCAAACGTGGATCCTGACTCGAAGTACACAACTGCTGGTCTTTATCCAACTATGCATTTTTGCAGAAAGTGCCCAGTTATGAACTAACCTCAAAATAATTAAGAAGTGCAAATGTCTACATTATAAAGTATTCACAAGACATCATAACCAAGGCTGCCCATGCTATTTAACATTTAAATGATTGTTACCTGATGCTGCATTATACTGCGCATTTGATGTATATTACATGAATACGAATTGACTCCATGTTAATTTTTAAATAAATTTGAAACTTCGATTTTTTTTTCTCAATAGGCTCTATAATTTGTCTCTGAACAAATACTTTTTTATAAAGTATTTGAGTTTTTATAAATGCACTCCATTTTTTTTCGAAACATTATAGAATTTAATTATATATATCTTTTATATGTAGAACAAGTTATTTTTTAAATTTCTGTCATTTACATCTTAATTCTATTTACATCTTTAAATTCCCTTTTCCTAAATTCTATTTTTTTGAAAAATTATTACATCTTTAAATCCCATTTTCCTAAATTTTATCTTTTGAAAAATTGTTTTACAAAAGCGTAAAGAACTAAGATTCCGCACATATTTTTTTTTATTTAAATTTGATATAGTAATTTATCAATCTGTTCAGGAATTCCTGAACCATAGAATAAGATAGTTGTATTTACCAAAATATTTTATGGTTATTTTAATGTTTATAATGTGAATGAAAAGTTCATGCTATTGAAATGTGAAATGAAAATTTCATGTTATTTACCAGCCGAATCACAATATTTAAAACAGATAGAAATTAAGCTTATTTCTTAGTCCGGAAATTTGCTAATACATTTTTTATTTTGTCAGATTTTGACAAATCATTTGACAATCAGAATTTCATCAAATCATCAAAACACCACTTCTAAGCCAGAAGATTTTTTTTTTTGCTTAATGCTTCTGTTTATCTTTAAAAAAAAACATTTTTTCCAATTTTTAAAACACATTTTGTATTACAAGTATTTAGATTTTGTAGTGTATTGTAAAATTCAAAAATAAAAGCCCCTTATTAGTTTTCTGTAAACAATAATTATCATCTATCTAGTCACTAGTGATGCACCTTTGAAACTATAACTTTTAATGTAACATGCGAAATTTATAAAAAAAAATTTTTTTTAACCTCTTTGTTGTCCTTAACCCGTCTAGCGCCTTCAAGTGAAACTTCTGTAAGGTGGCCGCAACGCGATTCAAGTGTCCTACATTTTAAAAAAATTTAAAAGTTCAAAACTCATTGTAAATGGTCATTTTCTTGAGTTTTTATTTTTGTGTGTTCTAATGCGGCCGAAAACAAAGGAAAAGCAGAAATTTTCACGAACAGCGAAAGGGTTAATAAATGCTAAATAAAAGAACTTTAATATTAAGTATATTATAAACTTCGCAGTTGTTTACATACAAAACTAGAAAAAAAATGATTAATTATTTTAAGGGAAAGAAAGAATATATTAATTTTTACTTCATGAAGAAATTTGGAAAAATTATTATCTATGAGCTTTGTTAAAAAAACTGCATAAAAATCTGATACTTTGGTATGAACTAAAGGATGAAGATAATTGGATTAATTCCTTTGAAAAATAGTTGTTAATCTTATAAAAATAACTCCATTAAAACGTGAAAATCTACTTTCCATTAATGTCATGCTACAAGGGGAAAAATTATAAATGAATTGATTTGTAGCGTTTTATTTTCATTTTTTTAAGTCAAAAATGGCCAAAAGCTGTGAGCACTTGATTTGAACAGCCCCTTTAAATTTAAAACATCTCTTTCATAGAAATACAACATTCCCACCATCGTTTATTTAAGAAATGCTTACGTAAACAAAGGAAACTGTTTATCCTCAAAAGGAATGCATGGACATTCAGCAGTCCATGCTTATGAACAAACAATTGACATTCTTTTAGCATAAAAAAAAATCATCAGAAAAAAATGTATGTGTAAAACTCCCGTTATTTTACAAAAAAAA
>JAPMOR010015714.1:0-10362 GCA_026543865.1 Argiope aurantia
CTTATATTCACTAAACTTTTCTTGCGGTCTTATGAATGGGGAATATTCCAATGTTATATCAATAATAATAATAAAAAAAAGAAATAAGGGATTAAACATATTAAAATGTGCGAATTTTAAGGATGGGTTTCATGGCTTTATTAATTTTTTCCATAATATTTGTCTTATCTCAAAATCCAAGCACACCTCCTCAGTTGTAGCCGGGTTCATAATTTTAGAAAATATGCATTAAATTTAAACCCACAAAACATCTCCATTTTCTGAATATAACTAATTTAACATAAAGAGGTTATAGTCGCCTAGCATTATATTGCATGTTTCGATTACTATAATGAGACTCTAAAATCGAGACTTTATTTATCAACAATATTTATATCAAACTCATTTTTTTAAAAAGATCAAAATTTGTTGAATTCTGTGGTAAGTTTCAAAACTGCATATTGAATGAAAACATCCAATTGTTTCAACTTCATGAAAACAGCCGTGAATTCAATACTATATATAATTTCAAATAATGTTAAGTGTATTTACACTTTTAATTACTTTACATACGTGTATACAAACAATAATATTAGTATGGCAAAAAGATTGATTATAAAATTGATTTTCTATATAATTATGATTCAATTCACATTCCACAAATGTATTTACTTTGTTGTTTTTATTCACATTACAAAAATTATAACTTAACTGATTTTTTTAGTGGAATATTTAAACTCTGGATATTGCTTCTTTGATAATTTTCTGTGCTAACGATTGAAAGTTCAGAATGAGGAAGAAAATTATTAATACAGATAATAGTTATTCATTTCACACAAAACCATTTGATTTATTACTGTGATTCTTATAAAACCCTTTTTTATATAATCAAGAAATTATAAAGGAGAAAAAAACGAAGTAATCTAGTTAAATGAAAAGTCCGAGCCACAAGCCAAAGTCATGAGAAAAGTTTGGTTTGGTTTGTTTTAGTTTGTTTTAATGGCGCAAAATCCACATTGGGCCATGAAATCCATATTGGGCCACGATGCGTCAAACGCATCATGATAAAGGCAGTTATAGCGGTTATATAACTCTTTTGATGCAACAGATGGCATTACCTTATAAAATCTAAGTATATTTCACATGATCCTTCTTGGGGGTCATTATTAGATTGTAATCTAAGTGAGTGTCATGTATTTTCGTTTTCGTGTTTGTTTTGTCTTGTAAAATATGGAACTTTGAAAATAATTTAAATAATCTCGTCTATTATTTCCATCTATCTCATCATGAACTTATAAATAAACTTTAATCATTTTGTAGTAATATAATCAATCTGAAAATAAACTACATAAAAATTGGTAGGGAACATGAGAAACTGTAAACAGGAAGAAAATAATTTCTGAAAAATACGGAAAGAAATTTGGCATGCTATTTAATATTCATTCAAAAACGTTTCCTTCGCTAAGATGGAAATTAGCGATTTTTTTTATAAGTTAATTATAACAATGAAATTAGTTTTTTTCTCTGTAGAAAATTATACATGCTCTTAAATTTGGTGAGGGAATTGCCACATAAGGAATTCCTTTCGTTGTATGTAATTTTACACTTTATTATTAAGCGCATTTATTTTCCATGCATACGTACATTTTGTACCTTTCGGATAATATAAACACTACTATGTAAAAAAAAAAAAAATACGGAACTCTGAATATCTTCCATATACTGTTATACATGTTATTTTTCATGTAGTATTCGAATCATTTTCATCACCGTATGAATTATAATCACATTTAAATCGTATACTACTTCATGATCACTTAAATCAGAATTATTCTTTATATTGTGCATTATTTATAAAAATCCGTATTATTTTTATGTCGTTAAATTGCATGCATATATCATACTTTATTTATAAAGAGCTCGAATTACTTTCAGAGTTTAGAAATTTAGAATTTTATCATCTCTGATTATTAAAACAGAATTAAACTTCCTGAACATAATCATCTCTGATCATTCTTATGAAAACATTATTTAGAACACAATCATCTCCGAAGTTGTGTTGATGTTATTTAAATAATAATTGTATTATTTTCCTGACCATCTGCACCTCAATACTAAATAATATTGTATAGTGCCGATGTCATTCACACATGGTTCGCATTATTTTTATAACCGTTAGTATCGTATTCTTTTCCTGATAATGTAAGGATTATTTTCATGGCCGCTAGTATCGCAATCATTCCCTGATAATGTACGCCTTATTTTCATGACTGTTTGTATCGTAATTATCCCTATATTGCTTTCATGACCATGATGAATTGTTTTCAAATTATTTCATATTACATACAAAAAAATTACTACTTTCGTTTCATTAAATATCTCAAAAAAGACTCATTTTAAATATATTTAAAACTCTTTCTCTACTAAAATCAACTTTCCATAAGCTTCTCAAAATTCACTACATAATATGCATAATAAATTATGAAAAAAATTGATTACATTATAACTTTTTGCTCTAAATTTTTAATAAAGTGCAATTTAAATATTAGAAACCCAATACACTTTATACCTGATCCTCAATTTATTTTTGTGACTTTTCAAATTTTCTACAACAGGAAGAAACACTTTTTTAAGGATGAAAAAAATGAAGAAATTCTTTGCATGAATTTATTTATCGAAATGAATCACAAACATCTTCGTAAAAATAAATTTCAAATGGAAATCTTTGCATTAACGTGATTTTTCGGAATTTATTTAAAAACAAATTGTAGAAGGGAAAAAATCAACAGAGACCGCGGTAAAAATTTACATAATTTTATTTAGTCCAAAGGAAGTACATTTTCTTACACTTTCCAATTCTGATTTTTTTTTAAATATTTTGAATAATTTTTCCTCGCCTGTGAGACACACTTGTTCAAAACTAAAAAGATCGAAGTTCAATAGGAAAAAATGTTCTAGCAAAAAATATTCAATAATACTTTTTTTTCTTCATTTTGTGACGCATTAAAAATTTATTCTTTGAGTATTTTAAAGAAACGATGTAGTTAACTTTAACTGCAACTTTCCATCGAAGCAGAAGAGAGGAAACGCTGGGTGGTGGAGGTTAAAAGAAATCGTTTGCAAAAACACTGGAAGAAAAAGCATTATACGGTCCAAAGAAGAAAAGATTAAAGAGCCAGGAAGAAATTGCACTATTTGCCTGGAGGGCTTTGTAAGTTCTATCAATAGCGACGAAGTTAATGTGACAGAAGATTATTTTTAGAAGTTTTATTACAAAAGAGAAAAATTATTTTTCCGTTATATCTTCTGCTATTACTTCTTGCTCTTCCTCTTTCAAGCTTCGATATTTTTGTGGTCTTAAAATAACAGAGGACTGGAGTCAAAACCAAACGGTTGGATAGAAAAAAAAAGGATTTTAAAGAAGTGTTCTGTTGTAGTAACTTGGAACTCATACTTTTAATCGAATCGAAGCGTCATGCTGCGATGGATTGAAAACTTGCCTTTTGACATTTTATGTTCAAATTCTATTATTTTCTTTTAGAACATTGAAGGATGCTTGGATAACAAAGAAAGGAAAGATTTCTTTTTTCTTTTTGTAAAAATCTTTTGTTTTTCGCAAATCATGTAATTCGTGTTATGGAATCAAAATTCCATTGTGCCGGATATTTGATTATAAAACCTTGTTTGACAAAATTTTATGTACAAAAATTCTCTCTTAAGAAACATATCTGAAGATGAATTGTTTAAAACAATTTTTATATCATTAAATTTTTTCCAACTGTTTTATCTGCATTCTGTGTAATTCAATTCCAATAACTGTAAGCCATGGCTGTTTGGAAACCAGGAATTATTCCAACTAAAAAGTTTTTTTTATAGCAGTAGTAAATATTACATAACATTATAATTATTTGAAAACATGATGTTCAACTATTTTATATACGATGTCTTCATGAAATCGCTTTTTAATATTAGTAGCGGAAAATATAAACTCTGTCAAAATTTAGTTATTGGCTCAATTATCAAATTTTTATAGTTGACAATCTAATACGACAGTACAAGAAAAATCAATGTAGGAAATCATTATGTCCAATTATGTAGTTTTGAATATCGTTCCTACTAGGTTTTGAGAATTCTTGGTGTACTTGATATGGTTCCACCAATTGAAGAAGAGTTATCTGCTATTATCAATCAGATGAAACCTTTGATATATATTTTAATATTAACTAATATGTGTAGTGAATTTCATTCATCTAAGTATTTGTGTTTTTGAGGCTATTCAGATAGCCATGGATGATGGAATAGGCTACTTCCTCATTGATGGATTTCATTGAAAATTGGAAAGAAGTCTACAAATTTAAATACCAAATATATATCAAATTTCAATACTATTACATTTGAGTTATCATATTGACATTCCACTAGATAGACAAAATATTAAAAATCTGTCAAATTCAAATATACCTGACCATTGAGGCTCGAAATTCTCATTACCGAATTTATGAATGATTGGAACACTTAAAAAGTATATGTTAAAAAAAGGCACAAGTAAAGTTTTCTAGTATTCCAAGTATACATAATAATTTTTAAAAAAATGTAGGAAAAAAGCTGAAGAATGTTCTCAGAAGATATTTTAGAGATTTTCTATCTTAGTGCAAGTGATCAAATGAATGCAAATCCTGAAAATAATTGATTTACCGTGCTCGATATTGTGATTATGTGAAATAGTTAAATGAGTGCTTATGGCACTTAGTAATGAGATATACAGCATACTTCATTGATCCGAATCATTTGTTAACCATTGAAGGTGAAAACTCGGCAAATCACTCTAATCATCGAAATGCCAGACTTGTGAGAAAATATTCACTTTATAATAACTGATCTGAATATACATTCAACAATAATTGGCAAACACCAGTCAATCTGTTTTATGTTTTTACTTTTGGTCAGCTGAAGTTGAATTTTGAGAATTCCGAGAATAATTGAATAGACCTTTTGGGTCCGTTTTTCAGCTCGGTACAACTTGCATATACATAATGCATATACATATTGCATATACAAATACTTTATTGCGATAGAGTGCCAACGATTCACATTCCATTAAATTCTTTTGGATCTTTCTTTTCAGCTTGGTACAACTACTTGCATACACTTAGCTTTTAATCCTTGTATTGGGATAGTGTGAAAGATGTTCCCATGACATTAATTCCTTTTGGATTCCCCTTTATGCTTAGTACATCAACTGGCTCTCATTTAGCCTTCAATACTTGTATTGCAATAGTGCGCCAACATGGCGCATGCCCCTAAACTCTTTTGGATCTCTCTTTAACCTTGGAACAACTACTTGCATGCACTTAGCCTTTATTCCTTGTATTAAACCCACGGAGGGGCACCTCATAATTGAGGATGAGAAACTTCCAGTATGGTGGTTGGTTCTCGCCACCCCTGTGGGTACAGGAAATTGCGTAGTTTTGTCTCCTCTCATTGATGACGAAACGTACTTCCTAAGGGAAGTGCTGTACCAGGGCCGGCGATGATTCTTAAGACTCAGCCACATTTACCGACAGCGTTGCTGCTGCGGCGGGTTGGACTAGTCAGATTGTGATACCGTGTCAGCGATTCGCATGACAATAAATCAAAAGAGTATGAGATTTCTAGGAATATTTAGCAATTTGAAACTTTATTTTATAATGACAGAGTCAAGCGTTAAGACAAAGATAGGCATATATGATAATTCAAAAAAGAATTCGGATTGTGAGACTAACAGGCAGAAAAAAATGATGCATTTTATTTATCGTTCACATAAGTAATAATAAAACTCGCAAACCTGCTCTAAAAATTCTTTCTTATTTACATTTCAATTGCTGACTATTTAAGACTTAAATGCTCTTGAAGCTTTTCTCTAACTAATCGTGACTCAAACTTTTAAAATCATCATAAAATACAATTTTTACTCCACTTCAGTCATATCTTCTTCATAACATTTTAAACGTTTTCTGTCGATCCCTTTAAGTGTTTGTTTCGGTTTGAAAGATCCGATTGTAAACTTTAGCATCGAAACCCCAAAACAAATTGTTCAACTATAGGGTTGTCCGTTTAAGCACTGTACCGAAAAGAGTTGAGCCAACTGTCATTATAGGTCTCCGAAATATAGTTACATAAAAGCCAAGAGTTTGGCGACTTCCCTAAGGGAATTTATGAGACACTTAAAGTTTAGGAAGTGGTGTTGATGAGCCTGCTTCTCAAAGTTTTGGCTCTCGAAGAGTCTCAGCTATTACTTCGGTGACACACGGATTTATCGAAGCCATTTAAAGTCTCCTGGAAAGAGCAGCAGCTGCGAAATTACCTTTCTGCGTCCCCAACTTCCGGCCCATTTTTCATGTATGAAAAGTTGCTGATCTTCTGAAGACAGGAGCCTTGCGAAAGAAATCGTCGAAGTTGGCTCATTAATTTATGATAAAGTTTATTGTTTTTGAGTGATGCCGCTTGGCGAGATGGATGGCGACGACATCGACGTCTAAGATAGTAAAAATTGAGTAGTTTGAAGTTTAAGATAGCGTCTAGACGCGTAGGATGTTAGGAAATGTTAGACGCAAGTAATTAATTTCCAGATTAAGATACATTTAAGGATAATGGATTTTAAGCAAAGTAGACACGTGGGACAGACTGGGTAGAAATGAAAAGAAGAAAAACTCAGTTCTCTACGCTGATATATTTTCAGTTCTTTCTCATTTCTTTTAACTTTGCAAACGTTTTTTGATGAAATGGAAAAGGAAATTAAAGGAAGAAATGTGAATGCGTTACTTGTAAAATAAGAAATAAGGCATTGCACAGAATTCCTAAGATAAGAGTTCCTTTAATGATAGACATGTATATTCCCAGCATATTGTCTAAGGAACTTAAGAGTTACTTAACCCTATAACTACACATTTATTTAAAACGACTTTTGTATTTGAAGCGCATTTAATTTTTTGAACAAGTGAAGGTTCTTAGATTTACGTAAGAATTCATTTATTTCTTATTATTTAGAATATAAACTGCTGCATGATTTTAAGATAACTTAAGTTAATTAGAAATACAAAAAAAAAGGCAAACATAAATTTAAACAAATTCGGATTCTGATTCGTTAAATGTACCCACAGGGTTAAAATAAAAAATACTTTTTAACCAAACTGTTTTGTTCCCTTATGAAACAAAAGTTTATATTATATGAAAGTTTATAGGAAATATATGAAAGAATATTATACATTATATTCTTTTATATATTTTGAAAATGCTCAGTTAATTGTGAAATATTAATTTTATAAATATTTTTAAATTACTGTTTAAAAATCTTCAGCATTTATATTGATGTTTTTTTTTTCTTTTTCTGAAATTAAACGAAATATTTAGTTAAAAAAATGAAATGAAAAAAAAAGAAGCATGGGATTCCTCTACAGAAACATGTTAAACCTATGCGTCTTGTTTCTAAAATGATAACATTAAATTCTAAGCTGCATTTTTCTGTCCTGTTTTTACACAAATTTTGCATTGCAGTTACACTTTAACTCGTTAATTGTAATCCAGGAGCATAACTCATTAATTAAATAATCGTATTGGCGCTTCATATTTCACTTGGGAAATGAAGCAAAAATTATGACTTGTTATTTGGATTAAAATAATTTAATATGTGGGAATTAATTACAATGGGAACACATAACTGCATTTTTAGACATTTATTTAAGGTTCTT
This sequence comes from Argiope aurantia, assembly GCA_026543865.1. NCBI lineage: Eukaryota > Metazoa > Arthropoda > Arachnida > Araneae > Araneidae > Argiope > Argiope aurantia. The sequence goes on from JAPMOR010015714.1 coordinate 7,707, forward strand.
TGAAGTTTATACGAATGGAATTTTGCATTCGATTATTTTTATTCACATTCTGATGAAAAAGTTTTTGAAATTAAATATAATTGTGCATACTTAATAGCTATTTTATAACGATAACAATATAAATATTTTCAAAACTTTATCTTTAATTAATAAATAATTAATTAAAGATCGTCTTAATTATAAATATCTTGATGCCGCGTAAGTGTCGCCAACTGATAATAAGTTTGAAAAAATTAATATCTTTCTTAAAATATCGAAATTAATTATAATATTCTGGCATTTCTTACACTACTGAAAGTAAGTTTTTAAAAACTATTTTGAAAGATCCTATTTTTCTTATTAATGGATGGTGAATACAAAAAGGAGACAAATTCAACTAATTGTTTTAATTCAATAATAGAATTCCCACAACTTGTACAGGGTATTTTTTTTAAACCCATATGGACGTATACATCATAGTTAAGAGCTTTGATCCTAAATGTAGTAAAACTCTTTCTAAAAATGTTTGCAATTTACTTTTTAAATCAGTAGAATCCCTGTACTGAATTCAGAAATATCCCTGAAAATTTCAGTTAATTGAGTCCCGTTTCTAAATATGTCAATTTTATCCTAAAATTGTATTTAATTTTTTTACTGTTGAATTCTTTTTAATTTTAGTATTGAGTAATTAAATTTAATAAAGCAGTATTTATATTCTTTTGAATGATGGAGAAGATTTAAGGCACAAATGAGAAGATGCACAATCGAAATTTACATCAAGAACTTTATTGCATATTCAATACGAATTCATTAAAAAATATTAGTGTTTATTAAGGTTTTATTACTATATTGCCCGCCTTTGGTGATCAGATGGTTTACCAAAAATATTGGATGGGTTTGCTTTCAACTGAATCTCTTATATATAAATTTCCATTAATCATATCGTCTACAAAATTTTTAAGCCACAAATTGTTATTAACATTATAAAAATTTATTTTAATAGTATCACATTCACTCTATTCATTTCCCGCACAAACTCTCTTAATAGAGACCAGACTTATAACATCATAGTGCTATTAATAACAGTTGTTTTATGGATATGAAATTTAACTTTTGTGTATATTTTATATTCCTATGTAAATGTGAACTTCACTGGTATTAAATAAAGGCTTCTTTGATGATGAAATAATAAAAACAATATCAATTTCAATTCAAGTATCAAATCTGCTGCTTAAAATCTATAAAATATTAATTTTAAAAATTTGTCCTTTAACTAAATTTGACTAATTTAAGAGAAAATATTTTAAATTTTAAGATGTTATAAAAATCCTTATTGTTCAATAATGTTTTTGGAAGTTATGGTAAAAAAATTCAAAATGTCGCTTAATTTTTAATTGAAATTCTAATAAAATATTTTTTTAAAAATCACACCGAGATGCATATTCCCACCCTCCAAGATATATAGTTATTAAGCTTAAAATATTTATATCAAATTATTTTGTCTGTATAGCATGTAGCACACACATATTATTTTATGTACAGATAATATTGAAAATAATAATTAAATCTTAAAATTATGTAAGTGAGAAAAATCTGAATATGTTTGCTCTCTTATACGTTTCAGTCATGTAAATCTTTTAGAGAAACTATATGTTGCACTTACCGAACAATTTGAGCATAAATAAGCGGAAAAACACAAAACTTAAGGGAAAAGAATTTCTTGATATAAATCTACACTTTTAACTACAAAATTACCTCCAAATTTTACCTATCTAGATCTTTCTCCTTTAAGTTACTGCCTTCACAAATAAACACAATTCCCAAAAACGGTTTAGAAAATGATTATTAATAATAGCTGTGAAGTCATATTTTTCAGTTTTGCATAATTTCTTTTTGAATAATTCGGATACAAAAAAGTAAAGTTCTCTTTATTTACTATGGACTTGACATCAATTTATACATTGCATGTTATAATGAAGCAATTAAAAGTTTTCATTTCGATAACTCTGGAATTTTCTTTTAAAAAAATGACGATTAATTACATGAAAAAGAAATATTGCTTTGGAAGAAAAGTTTCTTATGATGCATATTTAAAATTCATAGATTAACTTTCATGCACTTACTAATAATGGCTTTTTGCCATTATAGATAGAAAATCAAACAAACTTCATTTCTGTACTCTGCGTTTAGACAAAATTATTCATAATTATCTACTAAAACAACCTTATTTTAGTTTATTATTCAAAAATTCCAATGAAGTAATTAGGATAAAGAGGAATGTATTTAAATGTTAGTATACATTTTTAATTGGAAAGTGATTTTCGCCACTTAATTGCCTGTGCAAGAAATTCTTATTTAACACTTTTCCTATTCGTATTACCAATTTCGTAATTGCTTTTCGAGGAACAATTAAAACCCATTTAAAAATGCCTCGTGAATTTTGGAACTGACCAGCTAGAAAATAAATAAGATGACTAATGAACAAATTAATGAGTTATTTTCAAAAGCTATTTACTCACATATCAAGTGATATACTTAATTAAGATTTATTGAATAATGGGCATGTATTGAAACTGCTTTAATTCTTTTTCCAAAACTGGAATTATTGTGACTCAATTTAATGGAAACTTCCGAATGGTTATTAATAAAAATTTAACAGAATATATATAAGAAAAGT
>JAPMOR010015720.1:0-14272 GCA_026543865.1 Argiope aurantia
TTTTTGTGAAGAAAAAGCAATCAAATCGCATTATGGTAATAGCCACACCCTTGGATAATTACAGTTGCTATAAAATAAACAAAAAGTTTTAAAATATATATTGCTTCTGTTTAAATTTTTCTTCCAGTTTTGCGAATTTTAAATAACACGTTAGAAATAATTAAATACTTTATGCTTTCCGCCTTTTGCGATTAGGTGATTTATCGAGATTAATAGTAGATAAAAATTTCAAATAAATATATAGTGTAATTCAGTCTTACAGACTTCATCGACAAAATATTTTCCAATTTCGATAGACATATTTATACTATTTCAGAAGTTTTGCACTGATTCAATCATTGTGTTATGCATCTTTCTATTTCTGTATCTTTATACATCCAATTACTTTACAAAAACGAGCAATAATATTTTAAAAGTTAATGCATTTTAATATACCGTCATCGCTTAGGTACAAAATGTTTTTAAAAAAATTATTAAAAGCAAGCAATTTATAAGAAACTTGAACACTATAGAAACGAAATATACAAGCCGAATCTTCAGGTCTAATAGATTATGGAAAAGAGTCAAGATTAAATTTCAGTAGCAATAATGAAAACGATTCGAGTTTTACTTTAACAGTAAAATATATATTGTAAAATATGCTTAAAATAATTTTAAAAAATTAATTGAGAATAGAAAAAAATTTGGCTGTTTAATAGAACTATTTTAAACACAGATTAAGAAATTTAATTTTAGAAAAGATAAATAAAGAACCAAAAACTATAGTTTATCTGCTGCTACAACATTGTATAACACTTGAATTGTCCATCTTCTCTCAATGCAAAATAATCGCTATGAATCTCAGAATCATTATACTGAGTCAATCTTAATTTTATAGTTTCACAACCAAAAATGATTTAACTTCTTTTAATTAAGTTAACCAGCAGAAATTGTAAATATATACAGAATGATTCTAAAATCATGGAACAAAGAATAAAGATAGGTTTAACGTACTGAAATAAGTCAATATTACTATAGAATATAGAACTACAAACGCAAAGTTGGAAAGTCATTACAGGAATATATGAAATAAAAAAATAAAAAAAATCACTTTTTTTAGGAAGGTAGTAGCCTTATAGTGGTTTATTAATAAAAATACATTTTCTCTTTTCAAATAAAAATAAAAACAGGCCACAAAAACAAATGCTAGTATTACGAATTCATTCTGAAAAGAAACTTTATTTTTTTTTATAAAATAAATAAGTCAATATATCGAAGGTTTCTCTAAAAGAAATTTTAAAAAAAACTATTTTGGGCTCCGGACAACAATATGGAATTTTTATAATTTTTTTATGTAAAGAAAGTATCAAAAAATGCCCTTAATAATCAAACAAAATATTTTATGGATCAAAAATGTTATTAAAACATAAGGTTTTTTTTAAAAAATCCAGTTTCCTTTTCACGTTTCATATTGATTATCTTTCATAAATTTGTATAAATCATACCTCTCTAATCCTCACGTCAGCTGATTCTGATACTTCAACGAGTAGGTCAAAAATTCAATTCTTTAATGAATTTTCGGAGCCACCTCTTTCAAATTATTTTTCAAGTAGGTAGTTGATCTTCTAACTGTTTATAGACAAAAATCAATTTTCTAATATCCGATAAAAAAACAAACCGCTAAAATAAATGCTAATCTTACGGATTTATTCGGAAACAAACTTGATGATGACGTCGTATCCGCGTTACCACGGAAAGGGGGGGGGGTGCAGAAGCTTCTGAGGGTGAAGACCCACGATCCCCGATGGTCTGCAGTCAATGCATTATTGAATAATTACATAATAGTTTGAAAAGCTCTTCTGAAACCGGAAAGGAAAGAAAATTTGACAAATTTAGTAAAGATATTTCTAACAAAGTAATGATAAAATATACAGTTAAATAAGAAAGCTCTTCTTATGTTTCAAAAATTTATTGGGTATTTTTTTGAATAGAATACTGTTTCGTGAAATATTGTTTTTATTGCTTTCTTGGAGTTGACGCCAAGGCAAATATTCCTAATATAATAACCATTATTGTATGGAATTGTTTTGAATTTAATTAACAAAAGCATTGCAAGTGTATTTTTTATATTATAATTTAAAAATTTATGTACCATATATGAAGAAGAAATTTTGAAGTTTTCTAATCAAAAATATTTCGCAACAGATACAATTTTTAATGATGTAGTGAATGAAGAACAAGTACGTGATTATGGCAAAGGCATTTTTAATGATGTAGTGAATGAAGATAATAGTTTTAAATCTAGGGAAGATATACCTAGTGGGAAACCTGCCCTGCACATAATGCAAAAAAGGTAATGCATACCAAGCACCGTACCTCCAGGGTGATGTGGAAAGCGGCTGCATTTTAATTATTAATGTATTCTACAATATATGTGTGTTGAATTGCATGATATGGAAGTATATGAAATGATATTAACAAGTGAAAAGTAATTTCTCTTCATTCTCTAGCGCGCAGAGACTTGACGTGACGTTAAGGGAAAGAAGTGTACCGTCTCGTTGTGACGTCACGGAAAGCCGCAGAGGCCTTGTCTATCGGGGGTCGTGGAAGACCCCGCAGCAGAAGTCTGACTGCTCAGATAAAGATAACACTCAAACTGTCGTTTGCACAACCCTTATTTACAAGGGGGCTCTTTCACACATCTCACAGACAGAACACAGGATGAATAGCAACCATGCCCGATCTAGGACTCGTACCCGGGACGCCCAGACCACTGGAAGGACCACAACCCCTGATAGATCGGAGGTTGTGGAAGGACGCGCTACCCCTAGGCCAGGATGCCGAGTGGAGCAAACTTAAAATAAATAAATAAATATGTTGAATGTATCTGAAAGAAGAAAAAAAACTATATTATGCTCCTGACAATAATGAGGATTTTTTTAAAATTTCATGCAAGAAAAAAATTGGAAATAGCCCAAAATAATAATAAAAAATAATCACTTATTGGTCACATATTTTATTGCAATATAAGATTTTAAAGATATTCTAGTTTCTATTTTGCATTCCGTATTGGTTTTATTTCATACATTTGCATAAGCCATACATCCCAATTCTTATGTCAGCCGATACTGATACTTCAAAAGGACGGATCCCCCATGACATAAATTTCATACGAACGAAAAACATCTCATCTGAAAATGTCAAACACGTTCAGTGGAGAAAGATCATAGTCACCAAAAAAAAAAAAAAAACTAAGATAAAAAATAAAGTGTCGCATCATCCATGTAACTCCATACGGGTCTATCGTTGACAATAGCATTACATAACCTATTGCGGGTCTTTCTCCTTTTTAAAGGTTTTCATAGCATCCCGGTCTAACGAAACGTGACATTAGACCAAAAAGCCTCACGGAATGGGATTTAGTGCGTGCCCCTTGGGATTTCGGAGCCCCCTTTTCCACTTCTCACCTTTCCAGTGGGCCTAAATGGCATTAGACCTCTCTTGTTCATCAAGCCAATAACGGACGACTAACACTCGGGGTTGCACCCTTTTGATTTCTTGGCGATAGCCGGCATTTGTTGGCGAGAAAAGAAATCCTTGAGTGGAGAGAGATTTTAACTGATTTCAAAAAAAGGATCGTAATGATTACGTAAAAAGACAGTTCTCAGTATTCAAAAAGTGAGATTCAAATTTAAGCTTTTTCAGCCTTAATCGCAATATTAATTTTGGAATACTAATGATTAATATTCAAAAGTATTCTCCTTTTTTACATATAATTGCCTTTTATAAAGCATATCCTACATCTTTGGATTCACTGAATCTTTCTTTCCTTAATTGATTTCAAAAGTATTTTAGGAATTCTTTTTTGTTTAAAATTAATAAGATATTATTATATACTAAATATATTATTTACTAAATATATTATTTACTAAATATGACAGCTTTTTTTAAGCATTTTAATTACTAAAGGAAAATTCCCCAAGGTAATTTTTAAGGTAGCACATTAAAGTTGTATCTTAACTATGATTAAGGTCAATTTTTGAAATAGTTTCAGCTTTAGCCATGATCAATAAATTTCCAATTTTTTGAAAATTCTTAACATTAATATAACATTTATCAAAGCCCTATTTCAATTTTAGCTCTTTAATTCCTCTTGTTAATTCTTTCTATTGAATTAAAATTTTATTAAAAAATTAAGTGCATTTTAATTAATTTTTTTTAAATTAGCTCCAATATTAACAGCTGCATGTGGTAAAGAAGTGAGCCTATTTTTGTATATATTTAATTTTAACGCTAGCTAAAAAAATCTCAATTTTTTGGAGAAAATGATGAATTTTAATATAGCATTTACTGAAAATCTAAATCAGTTTTATTTTCTAAAGCATGGATTTCTTTAATTTTTTTTCACTAAACCAAGAAGTCATCGAAAAGTTTTTATTTTTCGGATTCTGTGACAATTTTTTTTTTTTTTTTTTTGAAGAAAGACAATTAAAAAAATGATTTTGACTTGAACCATTTCAGTAATATCTACTAAGTATATTTTAAATGTAATATATTCATATTCTTGTTTATTTTTCCAATCAAAGATTGCAAAAATCAGAAAAAAATGACAGAAGAGAATGTGGTTATATATTGCTTATATACAGTCGCTGTTTCAGCACAGACTTATTAAGAAAAGTTGTTAAAAATTAGTCTTTGCTATTAAAAGCAAATGTGTCTAAGAAAACTTACAAAAGTTCGTCTTATCAGACATAAATTCAAAGCATAAATATTTCATTTTCTTGAATCGCGAAGTCAATTTTATCATTTTTTGGTGCTTTTCTATTTTAAATATTCAAGAAAAAATTCAAAACAAAAAGAATCAAAAATAGAGCTCAAACAGTAAGACAATTTATTTTTTCTAATGGTTATATTAATATCAATTAATATCAATTACATATTTCAAGAGGAAAAATAAATAAATAAATAAAGACCATTTTTATATGCGAGAAAAATTTGTTAAATTACAAATGTTATTTCCTCCAAAAGTTTTATAACGTTTAGAAATACTTTTTTCAGTTTGTTTTGAAATTTCAGCTGATTTAAAAAAAAAAAAAGTGCAATTTTCGCGCTTCCGAATAAAATGCATATTTTAATTAAAAGCTAAGTTTAAAAATTTAAATTAACAAAAAAAGATTAATTATTAATTTTTTTTTTTTTAGTTTTCCAAAATGCAGAAATTATTTTCTAACGTTAAATATTTAACCTATAATTCCTTATTATAATTATTACGGAGTAAAAAAAGTTTTCCCATTCTCACAAAAAGATGGCGCTTCTTGTTACCAGGAAATAAAAAGTTAAAATCTTAATTTCTTAATATTTATTTATTCTTACAAAACTTCATGAAGTAAATCGATTCATTAAAAATTAATTTTTGAATGCATCAAAATAGAGAATTATCGAGAACACAAATTCTAAAACCATGATTTATCAGTAAAAAATAAATTTTATTTTTACAACATGAAGCAGTTAAAGTTAAAAAAGAATTATGTATATAAGGGATCCTTATTTCCATATAACTTTATTATCGCAATTCTAAAGAAGTACAATACATGTAAAATGCAATAAATATTTTAATTTGTCAAAAATGAAAGTTGCACAATCTGGAAAATAAATGCAATGCTCCTTTTTAAAATTGAACATACAATAGATGGAAAAAAACATTATTATAAACATTCTGAGACTAAGAAAATTTTAAAAACTCGTCATTTTAAATGAAGGGAAATTTTACATATAGATTTGAAAGCGAAAATGTTAAGATGTATGCCTATAAGAAATATATGAACACTTTTTGATATGTTTTAACACTCATCTTATCATAGGACAAACATATTTTCTTCAGGATTTATTTCATAAATTATTATTATTTTTTAATTAACCATATTGCTCAATTTTTTTTTTTTGAAAAATAATTAATTTCTGCTGTCTTTTAATGTAAATGATATTTTAAAGCTACCAGTATCTACAGATATTTTTTATTGATATTCCTTTTTATTGTTGAAATTAATAAATTTCATTTGTATCAACTTTAAAATAAAAAATACATTTTTTTTATTAAAAATATTTTTTGTAAGTTTTAATGGTCATGCCATTTTTCATGACTTTTTCATTGCCAAATTCATTTTATTTTAACTGATCATTTAAAATAATTCTTCAGTATTCTGACAAGCAACAATGAAATACTTTAATTCTTTCTATTTAAAGTTCATATATTTTTATTGATTTTATAAATTTAGAAAAAGAAGTGTTGATATCATTTTTTTTAAATTTATGCGAGTAAAACTAAAAATGTTAACAATTATTAGAACGAATTTCTGACAGATTATTTCCATTAATTATTAGAAAACACAAAATAAAGTTTAAAACCCCATTAAGTTGATTAATAACAAGTAGCTTGCTCAAAATATTTAGGAAAATATATTAGGAAATTAGCTGAAAATATATTTTGTAAATATCAGATTATAAGCGCATCATTGCTTATGCTCGTTATAACTAAATGTCTATCACGAGCGTGAGCAATACATACATATAGTACGTATATTAATAAATTATGAAGATTTCAGAAAAAAATATGAAAGGAGGTTTTAGTAATATACATAAATTTAAATATGATTCATGTTGATGAAATTCCTAAAAGGAAATTAAAATCAATTATAATAAATAAAAAGACTTTTTGATAAAATTCCAATTCAGAAAGAAGACAAATTCACTTTTTAATAAATATCTCTCTATTCAGTGAATCTGACCAAGTGGCATGCTTCTCATTAATGCGTTTTAGGAACAGGAAAATTAAATTAAATTAATTGAATAAAAAAGCGAACTCCTGAAATACAAATTAGCCATTCCTTCAACACAAAACATTCCATACTAGTAAATGCTACATGCAAGCAGCAGAAAAGCACCATTCTTATTTAAATTCCCAAAATTCAACGAAATACTGTCACAACTCCTAAAAAAAAAAAGGCTTACTGATGATAGGAATAATAAAGATTGTATCCTAAAATCGAAAAGTAAGAGAACCATTGAAATAACAACTTAGCATCACTTGGGGAGGCGATTTCCGCCAACTATGAACATCTATCGCCAACGTTTTCACAATCGTGGAAACTTTGAAGTTTTCCGCTCTCCCCTTCTAACGAAGTTTGCACCTGGGGCTGTTTCCGATCGGTGCGACACCTACCGACATCCACACCAATCACCATCAAGTGTCTCTCTCTGGGGCTGAGGTCTATCCGCGTGACGTAAAGAGGCCCTTTGATCTGGCGACTCCGCCCAGCGGAATCAGCTATTGGCCCTGATTGCATTAGGACACCCCCCAACACCACAAGGGCAGGGAATTTATGGCATTACACCCTGATTGACCTCCTGTCCCATGGGCAGGCCGGAAGCGAAAATTTATAGATTGAATTGATCGCCAGCGATGGTTGGTTTTTTCGGCACAAGAGCAATGAATTATGATCTTACCAAGTTCATCACTGGTTCCCTAATATGGTAACATCAGTATTACCATATTGGTGATATTTGCATTGATTTTATAAATATAAAAGATAAATATAAATATAAATATAAAAGATTTCATATTATATCCTTTATATAATACCTTGAGCTTAATATAAAATTGATTATTAAATGACCTGTAACTGTAATAATAGAAAAATGATTGGATTTTAAAGCCTAAAAGGAAGGCCTAAAATTCCAGTATGATAAAATTAAATCATGCAAGGAGATAAGGATTTAGAGATATAAAAAGTATATAAAACGATTAGTATGACTTATTAAATTCAACCCTCTTTCTAAATTTATATCGAGGTTACTCGTAAAAGTCATTCAAAGTCACACCTAACACGCCAGCATATACTTAAGAGTTCACGAACATTGGAGATTTGGCACTGATCACAAACACTTAGGATTTGGAAGGCATCTGATTTAGAATCGAATAAATCACCAAATGCAGGTTGGATACAGGCACACGGGCATAATAAGAAAAATCAATATAAAAATATAAAATGGTCATCAATAGAAATCATCAAATATAGAAAACACACGATAGATGGCTTTATATTCTATATCTCCTGATGTCAACCAAAATGCTATCAGATAATTACACCTCAATAATAAATACCTGCACAGTATTTAAACTATAATACTTCTTCTATTTAACCATATAAATTTGATTTAATTTATCAAGTGTTAATAAAATGGTTAAAAACTATAGCTAATTATTCATCGCTTATCTTTTATTAACAGTGAGCATGAATTAATAGATAAGGGCAACATTGGTGCTAAAATCCGTTTCCTAAGTTCCCAGATTCTTGCCAATCTGAGGATATTCGACCAACGAGTTCTAAATACTATGGAATCATTCAAACACCCAGGAGAGAGTAAATCATTAGATTTTTACTAACAGATTGAGTCTCCTAATTCTGGAATAATTAGTATCATTGTTTTGAAATAAAATATTTTTTGACAATATTTTTTCGCTTTTATTTGCGAATCAATGTCTGGGGGGTGTAGAAAGGCACCTGCAATTATGAACAAGCGACTATTAGTTGTAATTACTTCCTTCTGAGTTATATAAATGAGTTTGTGAATGTGAGACGTGTTAATGAACAAAGAAAATAGGACAAACAATATAATTAGAAAATATTTTTCCATTTCTCGATATATATATGAGAACAATATTCATGAATCGATCACCACCAAAAAGTTTAGAGAAGTGGGAATCAATTTAGAATGAACAACTGACATTTCTATGTACAAACTTAAGATATATTTAGCAATTCGTACTGCAATTCCTATTGCGGACTTTGAAATCATTGAACGCACGGTGGAAAACCCATTAATTTCAGCTTTTTCAAATTATTTGTAACTCAAAGAATGTTTCCGAAATTTATTAATAGCCGAGTTTTAGAACCATGGTCGGACGGTCAGGAGTTTGAGTCTTAAGATAAATAAAGACCAGATGTGCAGAATCGCTAACATGGCTGAAACACAAATATGGCGTTTTTGATTCGCTTTCCATAATCGTATTCATTTCGATCAATTTTCTAATTTCATTTTAGAAGCATTTGTAAATTTAGGAATATTGTAAAAATAAGTTAAACCCTCCAAAAACAATAAATCCTGATATTCCAAAATTCCGAAGTTCTAAATGACCCTCAGAAAAAAATAATATATTTTAATAATCACAACATAAAATATATATAAATTATTGATTTTGTTTGTGTATAATAACAATAATGTGTACCATTATTATTATTCTATATTTCCAATCAAAGAAAGAACGGAAAAGGAATAAGTAAAATTGACGCAATATATTGGTTGAGTGTCTAACGAACATATTCTTCTTCGCAAAGGGATATTCGTGGCTCGCATTATTTTTTAATCTACCATGGAGTTACCAGATATCCTTCTTAGAATTTTGTTAAATTGTCCTAAATTCATTTGAAAAAAAAATTTGTACAGGCCACAACCTCTTACCTTCACCCAGCCTTTATTTTCATAACCATTTGTGATAATTATGCCCAGTCAATTAAAAAAAACTTACAAAGGTTCAGAACTTTATTGTAATTCCTTTTGAAAATAAAAATTTCAATTATGTAAAAATTACTATTTTTATACGGTCCCGCCTTTTTATAGTTATATTCAGCAAAAATTTACACATATCATAACCAATATAACACACACACACACACACACACACAAAATGATTTCTGTTAGAACAAGAATTAACAGAGATATTTCATCTTAAAACTTGAGTTGACAATTTATGTATGACTGCTGTACTTGCGGCATGCAAAACTATTCTAATTTCCAAAATTCCGCTTTTCTTGCCTATTATAGCCCATTGTCATTCTGATCCAATGCCATTAATCCATATTGCCTTCACGCCTTCCGGAGAATTTTATATTTTCAGTTCATCAGCTTTGTTTAATTTGTTTTATTCAAATGACATAAATATTGATTGTATAATTTTATAATTGATATAAATATTGAATGTTGAATGTGAAATTTATGATTTTAAAATTCTCTAAACTGAAACAGCACAAATTTCAAAATATCTCCCATCAATTTTTGTTTTACAAAGGTAGAATTTTTTTGCATTATATTCATTAGTATAAACATTTACACTATATTTAACTTTATGGAACGGGAGATCATACAAAAAGTTAAATTTTGTAATTTCTTTGAAATTGATTTTTTTTTTACTTTAAAGAATATTTTAACATGATTTTCTTTATTTGAGAGCTTTATTTGTAATTGGAAGTACATGTCTACAAATGGTGATTTCGAAAATTATGGTAAGGTAAAATTAATACTTAACACCCAATTTATAATTGTAATACAAAATCATATACAGTTCTTTACTGCATTTATTTATATATAATAACAAAAATGTGTATCATTTTCTTCATTTTTATACTAAAAATGATTTTAAAAATTGTCTTCTAATCACGGTCAAATAGTTAAAACCATTAGATACCGTGGTTTTACCTTTGTTTCAAAAACACATGTACATCATTTCATCAAGATGAGGGAAAAACTTATTGAAAATTACTGATTTGTATAAATGGTTAACAAACAAACACTCCTCTTTACACATATAAATTTCCTGCTTTATCTTGATATTCATTAAAATTTCAGAATTTCGTATGTAGTCGATAAAAGTACACGAAATGAAGAGCGTATATACGCATAGATGTCGATAATTAAAGAAAATGTTTCATGTGAGAGCACTGAATCTTCTCTTATGGCGTAGAAGGCAGTAAGAATAAAGCATTAATAAACAGTTATTATTCATAAATGACTTATCACCGATGAATAAATTCTACGACAATCGGATTTGGAAATAGAGAATAGTAAAACACTTTTACTCGTATGCAATTAATTATTTTATGAGACAGTAAGAATTCATTCACATGACGTTAATTAAGTCAGAACCTTCGGTGAATACGAAAGAATGATTTCATTTTCGACTGTTCTGAAACTATTATCTAGAGAAGGCATTCAAGATCTCTCTACAAAGATTGATTTCATTTTGATAATGATCTTCGGATTCTTCACAAAGGAACAATAGCGTAATCTCTTGATACAGAACTGTCAACAACAGTTTAAATGGTTAATATCGTTTGTCTGATATACGTATATGTACATATCTACTGAAAATCTTGAATCTTGGACTTAAATCCGATCACAAATATATTGTATAATGATTATTTCATATGAATGATGGTGACGAGATGATGGCTCGGGATTTTTCGTATAAAAGCACCTTAGGAAATATAAAACATTGTATTAATACAATTCTCTTCGTCTGTATGGAAAATGAGTAATATATATATCTGACTGCGGATTTCATATCTAAAGTTTATCTCACGATACCACTTAATGAAATTCATTCAAAAAAAATATTTTTCTATCACACATACAAAGAACAAGCTAGTTTTGTTTCGACATAAATTAATGAGATACAATTATATAAGTTTAAATAAGTTTAGAGACAACTTATCTAATGAGAGAAAATGTAGATTATATGGTATATAAATCTTTATGTGATACCTAGATGCTACATTATCATTAGATTATGTTCAGGTAAATTATGCTATAGCAGATTTTGATATCTTGCAACCCAAGACAATGCACATTGTCTTGTGAACAAAAAAAAATCATTAACATATTATTCTATCGCACGTATAAAAAATATTATTCTATCGCACGTATGAAGAGCAGGATAGTTTCGCTTTGGTATAAATATTTTGGGACATATATATCGCTGTGGGAAAATGTAGATTATATAGTATATAAATGTTTCATACTATTACTTAGATGCTACATTATTATGTAGATTATGTTCAGGTATGCTATAGAGATTTTGATATCTTGCAGCCCAAGACAATGCAAATTATAAAAAAAAATATTAATCTATAGCATGTATAAAAAACAAGGCAGTTTTGCTTCATTATGTATTAATGAAATATAGTTTATATAGTTTACATAAGTTTAGAGACAACGTATACAACTGGCGGAAAATGTAGATTATTTAGTATATAAAACTTTTATGTTATTATCTAGAATGCTACATTTTTATGTAGATTATGTTCAAGAAAATTATGTTATAGCAGATTTTGATATCTTGCAGTCCAAAACCATACACATTATAAAAAAAAATATTATTCTATCATACGTAAAAAAGAGCAATATAGTTTCACTTCGGTATAAATTAATAAGACACAGTTTATATAATACGTTTAGAGACAATATATACCGCTTTTCAGAAAATGTATATTATTTAGTATATATATTATTTTGTAGATTATTTTCAGGCGGATTATGTTATGGCAGATAATATAAATTACGTTATGGCAAATTTTTATATCTAGATAAGATGTTGATAATAAAATGAAGAACATTGGATTTTACCCTAAGCGGAAAAAAGTCAATTCAGCATCTAATTGTGGTATTTACATTACATTGAAAATGTCAAAATAAAAATTCTATTTTAATAGGTTTCATTAAATCAGAATGCAAAATACTTCAATAAATAAAAATGGTAGAAGTTTCTCTACATAATAATAAAAGACTTTCAGAAAAAAAAAAAAAAAAAAAAAAAAACAATTTTTTAAAGCCTCCATTTTTTAATTGATTTCTCTTAATTCTCTAGTTGCTCTCGACCTTTATTAATCACCATTACGTACCATTGAAATATTTTTTTAAAATATAACATTGGATTATATTAATTGATATTATCATGAATCATATTCTTGATCTAAAAGAGAAATTCAGCAGATGAGAGTGGGCATATGATCTGAAAATAGAATTGCAATCTGAAAAGTCATTTTCGTCATGCGACAGCATAAATGCAATAATGTGCTGCAACTTTGAAATGGAATGTTAATGTCATAACATTAATATAAATTTTGCATATGAATTCAAATTCATAACGCAGAACGTTGTTGAGATTAAACAATAATTTTGTATCGATATTCCTAATTTTTTATATTAATAGTACATTGTAATTTTGATTTAAAAAATTTCATTGTTACACATTTTATTTGGCTTAAACAAATTAGAAAATTGAAATAAAAAATGAGTGTAAAAGGAGAGAGAATGGATATGAATAAAATGAATCAGAAAACCTCCTCAATCATTAATGATCTTAATATTTTTTAATGGTAAAAAGCTACTGGTAAATTACAAAAAAAAAATCAATAATTCTTTTGTGAAGTGTATTCCAATAGCTAAGAAATTTCTAATTTTTCAGTAAATTCAAGAGCTATTTTTTTTATTTTGTTAAACAATTTGGCAGAATTTCCTTAATTTCTTATTTAAACTAATTATAAAACAAGAGCTTATAAAATATCTTCTCTATCTGTTACATACGTACAAAAGTAAGTTCACTTGCTGATCAAACAATTTTTATTAAGATATGAGTAAAAAAAAAAAAAAAAAAAAAAAAAAAAAAAAAAAAAGGCAGTTTCTTGAATTTAAAATAGCTTTTTCGTATAAGTTAAAAACGTATATGCTTACACTGCACACATTTTGTGGGTGACAAATATCCCAGTAAACAAGATCTAGTAGCTTTCTGAAAATAGAAATATTAATTTTAATAAAAGGAAGTAAAAATCAAATTATGTCACATTATTTACTTTAAAAGCGAATATATTTTCGAAAAAAAAAAGGGCAACGTTTTAAGGTTGTTGTTTTTTCTTTCAAAACGTATAAAACAATTTTACAGAGTTTTAATATTTTTTAGTATGCAAATAATAAAAATTTATCATCTGATAAATATTGTTTCTATTGTTTTTGAAATTTTGAAATTATTTATTTATTTGAAAATGAATGCTATAGAAAAGATGCAATTACAATGACATATGACAAAAATAGAAGGTAAACAAGAATATATATACATATATAACGATATCTCTAAATCTAAATTAAATCCTTATTGATTTCCTAAATTTTAATTTAGCCCATATAACCCAAATTTGCTCCCAAACAATTAGCCCTCAAAATGTTCTCTTATTTCCTGATCCAATTCCATCTTTTTTATTTAATTAATGCAACAGAAACTCTAAAAAATTACTGAAATCGACAAGTTCCCACAGTCCGAGTGAAGGGATAAAAATTTGTCGATCTAAAAACATTCTTTAAAAAAAAATCCCCATGATTATTTTATCTAAATCGACACGTGTAAAGAAATCCCTGTCAGAACCTCACAGTATATAATCATGGGAATAAATATTTCGTTGGATCT